>JAKJXP020000128.1:0-112965 GCA_022225965.2 Diatrype stigma | reverse complement strand
AATAACGTTTAAAAAATACGAATATAAAATAGCCTTTAAAAGATACGGATAAAAAATAGCGTTTAAAAGATGCGTGGAAATTTTTCGGGCCTTTTTTAAAAAAAGAGGCTCCCCGTAACGCAGCGAAGGGCCGTAGCCTGTTTTTTTAAAAAAGGCCCGAAAAATTTTAAGCTTTGTTTTGCTTAGCCTTAAACGATTTAATTTACGTTTCGATCTTTATTATAAAATAATAAAAAAATAATATAAGTTAGTTTAATAATAAACGCTAATTTTACGGTTTATATAAATACGTTTTTATAAATATTTAAATAATATTTTTAATAAGTAAAAATCTTATTAATTATAAGCAAATAATATTATAATTTAGAAATTTTTTATTTAAGCTAGCTAGGTTTTATTTATATGTAATTCTGCCTTATAAGTTTTCGTTTATTTCATTAACGTATATTATACGGCCTTTAAGGCACTTATATGCCGACATTAACGTAATATACTTATCGGTAAAATAAGCTCTTTACTTATTAAGTACACAAGAAGAGCAGCGCTTATGGCTTGTTTTGCTTCTTTTTGTAAAGATAATCAATAATCTAATGCCAGTAAGCCACCTTACTTCTATTGCCCATGCGACAGTTACCTACGTAAAAAGAGATATGTAAGACCACCAACATCGAAGATCCTTGCAACCCAAGCCGCCAAGCTGCCAAGTCAGATACGCGAGGCGTACCCCACACATCTGATCGATACAACCGATCGGGAATGATCGGATAGTGCATGTGCCCAACCAATAGAGTCGTGTACTCAGTGGAGTGGCACTACACATTAGGTAGTTGACAGATGCAGCGGACGGGCAGGTATTTGTGATGACCATGCGGACGTGTGCGAATTGCACTACAATAGGTACACTGCAAGATTGTCCCTGCAACCATCCCTGTTTGATGTAGTTATGCTATTGCCAGGCTACCAGGAGGACCACCCCTTATCGCCTACTAGACAGAGTGTTGCGTGGCTAGTGCCCTAGTGGCACTACCCACACCTAAGCAACCGCCTTCTAGCACTCCACCTGCTTAGATTCCTTTGAATCTACATCATCAGTTTCTTTCCTGCAGCTGCTTTCTGCTTTGCACCTACAATACAGAGATAGTACATGAGGCCATGCACGCCTTGGTCTCATAGTATCGCATCCTGTTTTCACTTCGGAAAACCGTAGCAAAGACAATCAGGACTGATTTACTAGAAAGCACCTGCGTATGCCATGATATACCTAGGTACTATCTCCTACTTGTTATGAGCGGAACCCGACTATTTGTAATCGGAGTTCATCATACATCTCTCAGCATGCTTTCTATTCTCTATAGGAGCTTGGAACCCAAACTCACCCATGACTCACTCATCCATGGATGCAGATTGTCACGCTTGTCATGGTGTCGCCATTTCTATATATTCAATGGTTTATAGCCTGTCTACTATGCTGTACGTAACAGAGTACGATTATATGAGATGCAGTGATGAGATTCAGCCCTACAAGATACAGGCTTATGAGAGTCCTATGAGTCCTAGTAAACGTATGCATACACTCCTATACACACACTCCTATACACACACTCCTATACATACACTCCTATACAGCCTTATAACTCCGACCTAGGTGTAATACAGTCCTGGACATACAGCCCTGAGATACAATCCTATGATACTGTATTCTACGAATCCACTGTCGACTACCGCTAGCCAAGACATAACTAGTGGCTCGAGCAGCTCATTCAAGTGATTGACCAATAGCTGGTCCCCTAAATGCATGTCGTATGCTATGTTACATATCAAGACGGTAATGCTTCCGATATCGCTCCTTATATCCCAACACGCCACTTCCCGCTATAGCTTATTGCCTGGCCCTGCTGCCTGGCCCTGCTGCCTGGCGAGATCGGCTTCATACTTCCGATAACCCCACCGATGTAGTATGTCAGTAATGGAAACTCTTGTCGTCGGCGACTGGACTTCTAGTGGACAGATCATTATCATCATAATACAGTTCAGCTTCAAATCCAGAACAGAAGATGACAGACCTCTCGGAAGACTCCAGCATGGAGGAATACAAGAAGACGATGGCCTCTGTACTGCAGGTCATAAGAATGGTGAGTGAGAGGGTCGACGGCAACAATGGCGCGGCTCGTGGCTTTCTAGAGTCACGTCTGGACTGCCTGGAGGCGACCATGCATGATGCCAAGAAGGCTCATGACCAGCTGGTCGACAGTCTCGATTGCCTAAGCGCACTGCCCGGGCGTGTAGAGGATCTGCATACGCAGCAGGTCAGCCTGGCAGCAGGCAAGGAGGCTCTGGAGAGTGACCGAGCGTCTTTTGAGAAGGTGCGTGAGCAGCTTCAGGTAGACCAGGCGTCTCTCGACGAGGGACGCCAGCAGCTGGAGACAGACAGAGCATCTTGTAAGGAGGTGCAGGACCAGCTGCAGAGTGCCCAAGGGTCTTTCGAGGGAGAGCGCAAGCAGCTCCAGATTGACCAAGCGTCTCTCGAGAAGGGGCGCGGGCAGCTCGAGAGCGACCAGGCGTCTGTTCACCAGGCGCGTGAGCAGCTTGCGAGGGACCAAGAGTCTCTGGATGCAGAGCGGAAGCAGCTTCAGAGTGACCGAGAGTCGCTCGAGAAAGGACGCGGGCAGCTGGATAGCGATCAGGCGTCTGTACAACAGGCGCAGGAGCAGCTGAAGAGAGACCGGGCGTGTCTCGATAAGGAGCGTGAGCAGCTCCAGAACGAGCGAGCGTCTTTTGATAAGATGCGTGAGCAGCTTCAGGCCGACCAAAGGTCTCTCGGCCAAGAGCGTGAGGAGCTTCAGAGGGGCCAGGCGAATCTCGAGAAGTTGCGTGAGAAGCTAGAGAGAGACCAAGCATCTTTTTCTACGACGCTCGAGGCCTTCCGAGAGAAGGAAGATATGGTGGCATTAGCTAAGACTAGTGCTCAGAATGCCCAAGTCAAGAATAAGGAGGATCGTGAGCGAATCGAGGCCGAAAAGGCCACGATGCGCGAGGTCTCGGTCGTAACTGAGGCCATTTGCGAGAAGATCCAGACACTGACTATGGGCCAAGAAAAGCTTGTAACAACCACATCTAGTCTCGCGGAGCAGAGGGTGGAAGTGGAAGCTCTGGCTCACATAAACAGCGCCATGGAGGTCCGGGTGACAGGGCTGCAAGCCGATGTCGGCCGGTGGAAGGCGTTGGTTGCCGAGGAGCAGCATGACCACAGCCAAACACTAGCTGACCTAGAAGCCAGCATGGAGGAATGCGAACAGGCAGATAGGGAAAACGTAGTCTCCAGCATAAAGTTGGAGACGACGATCAATGACTTGACGAAGCGCCTCGGTGACGAGAAGAGAAAGAGACATACCACAGAATGTCTCGTGAATAGCCTCTTGGAGGAACAGAGACCCCGCCGTGGACGTGTTATGGACGTGGCGGTGCAGGCGGAGACTGTGCTGACCGTAGAACCGGCTGTCCAAGTGGAACATGTCACCGCAAGACAGGGTATCTCCGACCTAGAGAGTCTCGGAACCAAGAGACCATGGGATGGGTTTTCTGGCCCATCGCAGGTAAGATCGGATGGCACGGCGGGTGAGGATCATGATACATTCTTACCACGTAAACGTGTTCGCATGTCTGCCATGGACGAAAGTCCGTGGCAAGTGCTGGTTAACGATATGACGGGCTTCCTGTTGCAACTGAAGCCTGAAATTCGTAACAGTAGTATGGAGCTCGGAGAGGTATACGAGGAGATTACTGCTTTCTGTTATACTCGCGAGTGTCAGAGCTACCTCCGAAGGTTTCTTTATGGGAACAGTGGCCAATGGTACTGTTTCTTACAGTTGATTAAATATGGGCCCGAATATCCTGGATCCTTATTTCTAAGAGTAAGGAGTGCAAAGAATATGATAAGTATCCAGCTCGATGCTTTCAAATTTACAAAGGGAACGAAGCTAGTAAAACAATTCCCTCCTTTAGGTACCATTTCTTTTGCAAACCGTGCTTTAAAGAAAGCCATTATTACATATTTTTCGAAATTCAAAATTTAATTATTTTATAAGAAATAAAGCTATATATATTAAATTTTTATTAAAACCTTTATTATATAATGCTTATTATTATTATTATTATTATTATTTTGCTTTTTCGATTTATACTTACATTAAGCCAATAATACGTATAAATTTAGACGTAAGCTTTATTATTTCTTTCTTCGTTTATTCGATATTTTTTAATCTTATAAATATTTTATTAAAAAGGGGAATTACCTTTTTACGCTTTTAAGGCTTCGCTTTTTTAAAAGCGGCAAATAATTATTTAATTTATTATTTCTTTAAGTTATAATCGTAATTCGAAATATCGAAAGCTTTGCTTATTTTTTTAAATATTAATCGAATAATAGCATTTCCGAAAATAAGATTAATTTAAATAAGATTTTTTTATAGGTTTATTATTTTTTTCGAAAATTTGACCGTTTTAATAACTAAACCGGTTATTTTTAAAAAAAATCGAACATTTAAGAAATAAATTTATTTTATTTCGTTTCGGACTTAATTGGTATTAATTGCATTTATATTTACGAAAATGCGTTTACGAATTTATTATTTATTATCTTTTTTTTAAATTAACGAATTACATTTCCGAAATTTTAAAACCTGAAAAAATTCATTTCGTACGTTTTATTATATTTTTAAGTTCTTTTTAATGCTTAAAGAAAATCCGTTTTATTGTTAATTTTTAAAATCCGCTTAAAGTAACGTTTATAAAAATAATACCGGAAACGCCGCTTAAAAACGTGAAAAGCCTTTATATTAAACGGCTAAAAGGCTTATAAATTATATATAAAAAATAAATAACGTAAATTCGATTAAATAAATAAGTTATTATAAAGTTTTCGTTAATATAGCTATTATGCTTATTTATAAAAAGGCGCTATTCGGTAATTCGAATAAACTTAATATAAAATATAAAGATTTTTTAACGCCATTTTAAATCCATTTTATAATTAATTTAGCTATTCGAAAATATAACGAAATATTAATTCTTAAATTTATTACGGATTTAATTAAATTATTATTATTAAAAGCTTTTATCGTTAAAAATAATTAACGGCAAAAACGTTTATTCGTTACCGTTAATATATATTATAATAAAAATCCAATTACGTTTATTTTCGGCGTTTAAAAATATAGATTTACGAATGGCTTTATTTAATATAAGGTTATTTTTTTATGTCTTTTATTATTTTAACTTCGTCGGCGTTATATTTATTCCGAATAAATATTTCTTTAATTTTCGATTAAATTAATAAGCAATATAACGTTTTAATAAATGCTGGCGTTATATCGATAAAGCGTTAATAATTTATTGCAATACTTTTAATAATTTGAATTTCGGGATTACGAATTAAGTAACGTTTAATTCATTTAATTCCAAAAACTTTTTTACTTTCGGAATTAATTAAAAAACGTTAAGCGAAAGCCCGGAAACGGAAATATAACGGCACGTATTTTAGCTTATTTTAAACGATAATTCATTTAATTAAATAAGATTTTTAATGCTTAAAAAGCTTTTAAAGGGTTTCGTTATAGGCTTTCCGAATTTATATATTTTTAATTTTACGCCGAAAATAAATATAATTAACGTTATGTCTTTTAAAAGCCCTTTATAAGGACCTTTTTCCTTTTACGTCGCGGATTGCCTTAATTATTAAATATTTGGCTATAAGATTTATATTATTAAAATCGTTAAAAAATAAGAAATAAAATAATAGGTTTCGTTTTGCGAAAAAACGCGTTTAAAGGTAAATAAATACATCGTAAAAAACGGTAAATATTACGCGCATAGGTCCAGCAAATACGGTTCGTAAAGGGGGTAATACGTAAGGGGGGGAGTTGTTTTATCCTTTACAGGTGATATATGGCACGAAGTGGTTAGTGGATGACCATTTGCGGAGCTTTTGTGGCTATTGGGATTAGGGTAAAGGGGGGATGGGATAATGAGATAGGACGGAATGATGGATGGGATGAGAAGATGAGGATGAGATAATAGAATGAGGATGGGATATCGGAATGCGTAGCAGGGGGCGTTACCTTCGCAGCGAACTGGAGCTGGTGCTTATGGGGTAGTTTATATATAAACAAACCTCTAATGATACCAGTTCCGCGCCAGCGAATAACGCTACCATCACCAAACAGGCACCGTCTGACAATAGTGTTCGTGATGTCGTAGCATGTATACCATTGCATGAACCGGTTCATGGTAATCTAAGCGTAATTTCGATCATGTGGTTGATATCCGGTAGTGGAAGCTTTGGGACTGAGGGTCAAGGCTAAAGCAATCAGGTGTACGTACCGCAGCAGGTGGAAGACCCTCACATTGTACGCTCTGATAGCTAAACGGGGGGGGGGGGGGGGGTGTAAAAGGTGAAGGTAGCCCCTATATCGTGACAAGCTCATTGTTCGTCCTTGAATAGTGACGTATTGACAGCACCTGCCACGATGACAGACTAAGGAAAACAGAAAATATAATCAAAAACGATTTCATGCGGAACATCCCAATTGACAACGCGATACACTGGCACGCTGGTGAGGTAATACTAAGGTTCTCCGCCTGCTGATGGAACCCAAGGGTCCCAGCCAACTGACAGAGCGAAGCAGCATGGATTGGACCATACATCCAAGGTCCCTGCAGCTCTGCGTACGGAAACTCCATGGTGTATCCAATGATACTGCGATGGTCTCAACGTAGCCTCCGACACCATAATCACTTGCGCGATCTACTCCTTTTGGATGTAATTCGCATAACAAGGAATGATGTCGGACAACAGGAACTAGGTCATGATGCCTGTTCGGAGTCAATATGACTCTTGCCAGCTACACTGCTGGGGTCATTCAGCCGCCTTCTAGCACTCCACAGCAGCTGTGCTTTTCTTTGCAACTGCAATACAATATAGCTCGGCCTGATCCTGTTCACTCATAGGCAGGATTTGGTTCAAGATCATGGCCAATTCTGGTCCAGCCAGGAGGCGTATCCTCGTGGATCAAGTCCCTCGATAGATACGCATCTGGCCCAGCTCTGGTCTCGGCTCGGAGCAAGATTGCGCCGGTACATTGTTCCCTATAAACGAGACCTAGGACATCGGTATTTGCATATACAAGGGGCAAGAACTGGTGAGAATGCAGTGCGATATGGTACTGCGCCTCGGGTGTGGTGGGCCCGAGTGAGAGCCTTCGCCTAGCTTCTAGCAAAGACCGGGGAAGCCTATGACCCGTAGTGAGCTCTCTCCACATCCCTCCTTGGATAGCGAAGGTCAGGTTCCCGCGTGGAGACTCCCAATATAATGGGCAGCCTAAAAGCTCGTCACCATTCTCTAACCGAATCACCCAGGGATTCTCCGGCAACCCCTCAGAAAGGTGGGCGTTGAGCTCGGCTGCTTGCCAGCCCAATCTGCGCTCAGGATATGCCCTGGCGATCTGGGAGATCATCTCGGCCACTATATAGGTACTATATGTAGTAGTAAAAGGACGAGGAGAGGGGGTCGAGAAGTTCAAAAAGACCTTGGCGCCAGAGGCAAACACATCGCCTCGAGCCACGAGATCTCGAATAACGAGGGAGAGAGGGTCAAAGGCATCCCCTGGGGTTAGGCCATAGCAAGGCCTTGTTCCTTGTGTCAGCACGCATTCCGCGATGAGATCAATAGACATCTCTTGCAAATTGGGGAGCCGAATGTCGGAACCAAAGAGGTCGGGGCAGATTCTGTGGTACGCGAGACGCACAGTCTTCATACGCGGTAAGACCCTCTGGATGGCCAAGCAAAGGTGGCCGGTGGCATCTGTTGGGGACGGGGAGAGACAGACAACATCGCAAAACCGAGTATCCATCTCGAAGTGAACACAAGAGGCAGGGAGCGCGGCTACGACAGGGGCCAAATCAGATTGAAACATCACTGGCTGATGATTCCAACCTTTAGCTACTACCAAGGAGAAACACATCAGCGCAGGGAGTTGGCGAACTAAGTTCGCGAGGTGCTGAAGGAGATAGGGCTCGGGGCGCACGGGATAACTGTCCAGTCGAGAACCCTCATCTAGGACGGGGTCACGACCTGTGTGCATAATCGACAGTGTCTGGACCAGCGGCTTGTACTTGGCAGGCAAGTGCAATTGCCAACTGGGAACTCGGTCAAGAGTCAGACGTACGTCGCTATACAGGGCAACAGTGGCAATCTTGTTCCATTTACGAGAAACTCGCATGTAATTGGCCAATCCCTTTGTGCCTTCATCTTGACGAGAGGAAATCATGATCAGCTGGAGGATCTCGTTGGGGAACGGAACCTCCGCGTTACATGTATTGCCTTCTTTGGTGTTAGCCATTTCTGCTGATGGGGAACTTTGGAAGTAGATATCTTTGGATAATACCGAGTTGGAATTCAATGGGGGCATGGGTTTGATTTGTTGTGATGTGAAATCAGTGCAAGTGGAAATGAAGAAAGGAGTCGAGTAGGTAGGAAGTAGGTATGTGTGTAAGTATGTAGGCAGGTTGTCGTTGTAGAATCAGTACTGGCATCAACCACCTACAAATAGAGTCGGCATAACCACACAAGACGGTACGGTACCTAGGTACTATTTTGGCCAAATACGGGCGTATGTATGTAGGTATGTATGCAAATGCCTGCTAAGATGAAGACAATACATGCCTGCGTTAGGTAGGCACCTAGATATTTACAGCGGGCGCTCAGAGCAGGGAACACGACGTTGGCGAGGATCCCCTTAGATGTGATATACATCTGTAGTTAAACCTGAAGGCTGAACCCAATCGAATGCCATCCAGCCTGCCAACTTACCGAGGAATTCCTAATCTCTGAGCTGAAGAGAAGTCCGTCCGAACATCTATACTGCTCCCCTGTAGCTCAGGGAGCTCATCTAGCCAGACAATGATCACTTCCTGCTGTATGCCCATTCCATATACGGTCAGCTCAAACGTTATAGGTAACAAGTTCAGGTCAAAGAAGACAACGTAATCCTTTCTAATCGAACCAGCTGATCATACATCACTAGATAACGCAGCGCACACATCCGATCGAACCCCCCGCCACCAACCCTAAGCCATCAAAGGTTACAATCTCCTGCTTTAGCTCTGGGCCCACCAAGTCAAACCCGAAACCGCTCGGCGAACCTCTGGTGTTCTCGTTTCCGAAGTGATTCTCTCCAAACCGCTTCCACAATACGTTCATGTCGGAATGCATGGCCAGCTTCGACGCGATGGATTCCAGGTCGCGAGGCGTGCCGTCCGAGGAGTTGTGAAGCTGTATGGGCGGTGGGAAGAAGGCTACTGGGTCAGATCCTCACAGGCAACGTGATGATCCATTCGGAGCATCTCGGAGCCCCAGGAAACATAAGCATCCCTCCTGATGCGGAGTTCCACGGTCTGCGCTTCACGCCCTTGGAGACAAAGGAATGACTGCGTCCAGGCAATGCAGTGCAAATAGTTGCATATGGACTGCTTCAGCTCGGGGTGACTTAGTCAGTGATGCCCCGACTTTCGTTCCTGTACGGCATCGGACATCCTTGTGGCTTTCTTGTATGTCAATATTGATACGGGGATAGAATGGACCGGTTTTTCCAGCTTTTGTCTATATAAAGGGGCTAGGTCCCCAGGACCTAGCCATCAGAAGCAGTATACTCTAAGCTCTTTACAATACACTCTTTTGCCCCTAGACACTCGCTTTCAATATGTACACTCCGGAAACATAATACTGACTTCATTCGCATGGCTCGATTATATAGGACTAGAAGTGGCCTATTCCATGTCCTCTAGTGCTATTCCGCGTGCGGCGACGTGAGAGAATATTTCTGGAGTAATTGGAGGTTTCGTACATGCCGCAATGGTTCTGGAACAGACCCGGTTTAATGGCATCTAGCTTCATGGTGCCCCACGGCTACCTCCGCGCAGTTTCTGACCCCCCGCACGAACGACCAGATGCGGCTTATCTTTGAGCTTGCGGCCGCTATTAAGAAGAACGTGAACCTCATTTCATTCTGGGAATCAATATGAAGTCGGTCGAGTTCCGGGAAGCTTCACCGCCGAAGAGGCCTCCCTGCTCTGCCCGGCTCTCGAGCGTGCCCTCTTTGATTATGTCGAGTTAAGTGGTGGCACATACGAAACCTTTAGCTTCGGATATGCAAAGAAGAGCCAGCGGGCTCGGGGGCAATTCTTAATCAAGTTTGCCGAGCAGATCTACAAAACGCCCACCACCACCCGTTTATACACAACCGGAGGCTTTAAGACGGCCATGAAGTACGTAAATGGGGTCGGCATAGGTTGGGCGGCGGTGCAGGAGCCGGATCTACCGAAGAACATCTTGTCAAGTCGAGTGAAAGGCAGCATGGAGTACAAGTTGGACGACAACAACTTCGTGACTTCGGCGAGGTTCGCTATGATCCAGGTGCATCCTAGCCAGAGGCGAGGAACCGTTAAGACTTGACGGATAATGAGGCTGTGGCAAAAGAAACCCAAGCTTACGCGAAGGATTAAATCCTTCATCTTTCCGCTCCATTACGAGGTGTAGTTATCTGGTTAATAAATGGAAGCTATACGCTTTCGCCTTACTCATTACCTTTATGGGATGGACATTATTAAACCATTACATATAAATAAGATAAGGTCTTTCATTAAACTATATAATCGAAATACAAGATACCTAATATAAATAATAACATCGAACTTCTTATAGTCGTCATCTTTATAGGTTTTAAAAGCGCTAAAATGTTAAAAACTTCAGGTTAAGAGCTGGTAACGAAGCGGCTAAAGTGGCAGCCGTCTTTCACGGACTTTTAGTGATGAACGAGAATTTAAGGGCTCAGGAGGCAGGTATATGTAGTTGCAGGTAGTGGCCAAACTGACGAGCCGAGGGGTTAAAAGGGCATGAGTATAATACGTATTACTACACACTGGCATATTATTCATAAGTAGGCACATATATGGAGAATTGATCTTTTAAAACAAGGGCGCAGTCTTGAAGAGAAATGGAAATCTTGAGAAGACTGAGGTTAAGTGGGTAGGTGGGTAAGTAAGTACAAGGTAGCTATGTCCGTAGGTAACATAAGCCTGACTAATCGACCCACCAGATGACTTAACCTCGAGGTACTTAACTTAATTGGGTACCGGTAATGTCAACGACTCAGCGTCGTGTAAAGCCCGAGCCCGAATACGGAGTAGACGGTGCCTACATATGTATGTACCTATATGTAGGTAGTTATCACATAGAAGCACTTGCTACTCAGCTACTCAGTTGGCCAGAACTCATCTACATGGTATTGTACGCTGAGAAAGTGGACTTCATTGCAAGACAACATTGGCTAACTCTTGAGATTCACGTGCTATGATGTACGATGTACGTATTGATCTTTGGCAACGACATTGTCTTTATCAATAAGCCTCGGCGTTAATGCAACGGGATTGGTTGACCCCACTAGGTAGGTACTTACCTAGGTACTGAATTAGGTAATATTGGGGAAGGTACTTGGACTTGTACTGTATGTATGTACTGTATTATACCATCCTGATGATTCTAGCAACCTTAGAAGACAAGAGTCGAGAACCGTTCAACTGTCTTGACCGTTGTAATCGAAAAGTCGGATATACTTGTACGCACAAAGTACACATCTGGCAAACACCCGAATTCCCGCCCGATTGTTCAATACCTCGCATCTGTCTCATCTCGGATGCAGGAAACCTCCAATACTATGCCCGATCTCCGGACGACGTCAATGGGTAGTGGGTCACCCCACGAGCAGCAGCAAGAGCAGCAACAGCAGCCGGATCATCACCAGCAGCAGCGGCGGGATTTGTGGCATGAAGACACCACAGATCTTCCATCCTTCTACTCACCACAGTCGCAGCCAGTAAAGGACTACAATGACGAGTCACGGACAAGGCTGGAGGGAGACGTGCTATCTCTTTCCGCCGTCTCCGTCCAGCGCCAACCCCACATACACCCTACCCCTCCATTGTCGTCACCCGATCCAGTGCAACCGCCGCCCCCGTCGCTCTTGTCTCCCGCCTTCACGCCTCCGGCGACTCCGGGTACTGCCACGCCCTCCGTCGAGCAGCAGCAGCAGCAGCAACAACAACAACAACGGCAGCCTCGTGGCATCCCCGTCGATTCATCCATCCCTTCCGGTGGTTGTGGTACGAAACGGCCGCGGCTCCTCGAAACCCTCCCCGAAGTAGAATGCATCGTGCGCGCGAGGATACCCACGGTTACGGGCACGGAGATGTTCCTACATCTGTACACCAACAGCGTAGATCACAAGGAGCATCTTGCCATCGTCTTTGGCCCGCAGATCAGGAGCAGGTCGCTCGACGCGCCGCGCGAGGGTGAGACCGAGATGGATCGCATGGTGAGGGGCGCATATACCGGGAGGTTGTATCCCGGGAGAACGAGGAGCGGCATGGCAAGCGGCAGCCAGTCGAAAGCAGACGAGGTTGCGATCCCGGAGCCGCCGACGACCGCTGCTGGGCCCCCACTTGTTCGCATACACTCGGAATGTTACACGGGCGAGACTGCGTGGTCGGCGCGCTGCGACTGTGGCGAGCAGCTGGATGAGGCCGCGCGGCTCATGTCGCTTCCGGGCAACGCGAGCGGCGGCATCATCATCTACCTGCGGCAGGAGGGACGGGGCATCGGGCTTGGCGAGAAGCTCAAGGCGTACAACCTCCAGGACCTGGGGTCCGACACAGTCGAGGCGAACCTGCTCCTGCGGCATCCGGCGGACGCCCGGAGCTACGGTCTCGCCACGGCGATGCTGCTGGATCTGGGGCAGCAGGACATCCGCCTGTTGACGAACAATCCAGACAAGATCAGGGCCGTCGAGGGACCGAACCGAGAGGTTCGCGTCACGGAGCGCGTCGCCATGGTGCCGCTTAGCTGGAAGGGGAAGGGTGGGTTCAAGAGCCGCGAGGTAGACGGCTATCTGAAGACCAAGGTGAGCAGGCAGATTTCGTGATTTCCTTCAGACCCACATTCTTAGTTTTGCGTCCTCTCGTCGAGGTGGTTCAGTTTACGCTTTGTTTGGGCCGCTGTTTTGCAGTGCTGCGTAACGTATTGCATTGTCCCCGCTAACATAAAGGCAGATCGAGAAGATGGGTCATTTATTAGACAGGGGCGGTATGCCACCGTAAGCTCGGTGAGGCTTATTGCAAATGTGATTGGAATAATAAATGTGATTCACATTGGGTGGAACTCTTGTCTGTCTTTGGATATCAACAATATCCGTGACATATGAAAATGCATAGGATATCCCAGTTATGTACTATTTACACACATACATGTACGCATGCTTACGCGTCTGCCCGCCTGTATAAATCATATATCACGAAGATTCGAAGGACCTTCGGTATAAAGGGGAGAAGTAAAGCAGGAGACGAGAAGAACACAGGCGATTTCTTGTACTCCTGATAAATATTCACCTACCTAGTAAATACACTGATGCTATACATGGAATATTGGTATATAATGACGAAGCATTTGTTATAACTCAGTAGCAGAGGGGTATTTGCTACATAAAAGTTACCTACTTACTTATAACTCCCGATATTGCCCCAAGGGGCTGTCGGTGATTGCCCCGTTGGGTAGCCTTATATAACGAGGAAGGTATGAGGTCGTGTCTGGCCTCTGAGCCGCAGATGTAGCCGCATAGGAATAGCGCCCTTCCCGCACCAATACCTCACTAAAGGCACTGAGACTAGCAACCTGTTAGCGCCTTTGGCGCGTGTTCCAGTCTAAGCGCGTTGCCGAGGGGCTCCACCGTGATTTCTCTCACTAGGCGTACGCGAATAGCAAGCTTGAAGCATCCCATCTACCAAGTGAGACTTCCCTACTATGTATTGTACGATAACTTCACTATTATCGAGACACCAACTGTAATTATTCGACTTTCACATTTGCGGCGGGATTGTTTCTTCTCACCGCCCACGAGTCGCTTATGTACATACAACTCAATTCAACTTGCACTCCATCTATTCCACATGCTTACATAGCGAATAGCCTAGGTACCTACCTGCCTGCTAATCCTACCTACTCTATGCGAAAGCCCTTCTGCGACAATACACTACGACGAACTGAAACCCCAACGAGACGAATATCAACTTACCCCGGCAAGAACCCAGGTCTAATGCTGCAACCGCCACGATGGCCGATAAGAACATCCGCCTGCGCGTCGTAGTGCAGCGTAATGGCCTCCCCGACAACAACTTCATGCTGCCTGTCTCCCTCGAGGACCAACCGACGATAGCGAAGCTTCTGGAGCAGGTCAACAGCATATACTTCCCCCTCGAGAGCGATCAGTGGGGCTTGGAGGACTACTCCGTCTACCGCCGAGCTCCGGACGGGAGTAAGTTCGAATGTGTGCACTTCTCCACTGTCCAGAGCATTTTCAGGGACGACGACCAGGTCCTCATCCGCCCTCTCCAGACAGACGACTTGAGAAGAAGAAGAATCAGCGGCCGATACCAGATCTCCTCGGACGGCAAGCATCTCGTCGACGGTGTCCCGTTCGGCCGTCCGATGCTCAGGGTGCCCGCTAGTCGCCCACCCGTTTACATCCCTCCCCGAAAGAAACGCAGATTACTGTATGATCAAGAAAATCCACCAACCCAAGAAAATGACGGCGACGGCGATGGCGACGGTGACGAGAACAACGATGAAACGCCCATGTTATTGCTAACCAATGGACGCACTCATGCCCATCCACATCAGGGTCGGTTTCAGCCGGAAGGAGATGACGACAGCGATAGGGATTTCCAGTTTGATGACCAGCAATCCGTGAATGTGGAGGAGGGGGCAGAGGAGGAGGATTCTCCCTCAGAAGACGACTCGGAACTCGACGCTGACGACGACCTGGCGGAAGAGCTACAAGCTCTTAGAGAAGAAAATGCTGCGTTGGGGGAAACAGACGAAGTGGAAGAGCAACCTGGCGCCAAACCTGCCAAGACACAGGATCTGGATTTGGAGGCTCTAGATAAGATCTCGGCATTACAAGCTGCTTTCCCCTCGGCGCCTTTGAATATCTGCGAGAAAGTCCTCATGGCCAGCGATGGGGATGTTCGAAAATCCTATACAACGCTAAGTGATGGATTCCGTCCCGAAGTATCGGATACTGCGACTCTCGCACGCCTTCATCTAGGGCCCGCCAAAGCGACTCCCCAGCCACGCAAGGAGGTGAGGGCCAATGCTACGGCTCTAACACTAGCCAAGCGCAAAATCCAGCATAACGAACAGGAAGATGACGAGGGGCTTGCAGGGGATAGTGAGCCCGAGCAAGTTTCTGCGCTCGTTCGTCAATACGACCACCGTGGGCTGCCTCCCGGTTCCATCTCATCTGGCAAAGGGCTCTCCCATATGGCCACCATCTCCGGCTCACTTACCCGTAGCAAGATAAGCGGAGGTAGCGAGACTACCTCAGCAACCTTGATGGATAGTAACGGGGGGAACCCAAGCCCTGAAAACGTCGTGGGCGAGGTAGAAGAGGATGAGGAGACCTCGAGCAGCGGTACTAGCGCTAGTTCTGAAAACGACGAGTCGGACGACGAAAAGTCCGAAGAGGAGGATGACAGCGACAGTAGCGATTCTTCTGACGAAGAGTCGGAACATAACGTCAATCTTTTTGGAGGCGACGCTGATTCTCATAGCAGTGACTCTGATAAAGACAGCGATTCTAGCGATGAGAATTCTCAAGGAGATTCGGCAACCAGCGCGAACAACGGCAAGACAATGCCACGCAATGACAATAGCAGCTGTGATAGTGCCAATGATAGCGATAGCGGCCCAGAAGAAGCGACTACGAAAGGTAGTGCAGTCAGCAAGCCTCGAGCTCGTGGTGGAAGGGAAACTGGCGTACGGCGTAGCAAAGCAGCAACCAGTGACGACAGCAATGACACGACTTCCGATGAGTCGTCTGACGAGGACAATAGTGAAGCCGAGTCCAACTCAGATGGGTCCAGCTCCGACGAGTCTAGCTCAGATTCGGGAAGCGAGGATGAACAAGAAACAGCAACGACGACCTCAACCATTTCCGAAAAGACATCTGTCAAGCCTCAAAGCACATCCGACACACCGATCTCGGCAAAGCAGGCGACTGCAACGACTGTCAAGCCTACACAGCCTCCTCCTGTGCCTCCAGGGCATGGCAAAGAGAGCACGAAAAGTCGCAATGCTCGCCGAAGAGCAGCCCAGAAGGCGAAGAAGGAGGCACAGGCACAGGCACAGGCTCAAGCACAAGCTGGGGCCGCTGGGATCACGACCCATAGCACTAGCAGTGGCCCTGCACCTACATTTTCCGCAGTCGGCCAAGGTCCTCCAAACGAACAGTCTACCGATGATCAATCGCTATTTGAAGCAAAACGAAAGGCGTTGCTAGACGCGATTGCTTCTGGGGGAGTAGAGGTGGACTCCAAGGGGGGATTGATCTCCGATGACAGTTCCCTTACCGAATCCCACGTCGGTTCCAAGCGCAAACGAAATGATGGAAATGGGCAGGAGCGGGAGGCTACTTCGCAAAACGCAGTCCCGCAAGAGGCTCTAGTTAGTGAACCAGCTACGGTAGAATCAGACACGAGTCAAAAAAGACGCCGGGTAGATATGGGGGCTGGACGTAGACTCCTGTTTGGCGCCCTCGGTCTACGCGATCCGAAGGGCAAAGATGGTGCGGAGAAAGTACGCGCAAAGCTGATGGAAGGCGTCCGGCCCCTCACGAATCACAGACTCGAGCAGGAGAAGCCGGATACGGAACAACCAACCACCATCGCAGGATCTGAACCTTCTGGGGAAGAAGATCCCAATGCTTGGAAAGAGCTGATTTTCTACCGAGCCGTGGAGTGTTGCCAAGAAGGGGTAGAGCTCAGCGAGCCTCCCTTCCCGTTCGTGCAACGATGGGATCCCCAGCAGCAAAACTCTTGGTCCCATAAGAAATCTGACAAGCGTGGTGGCCACGGCAAGCGGGCGCAGCGTGACCAGGCGCACTTCTACCAGGAAGAGAATACCTATACGAAGAAAAGAAAACACGACGAGTCTTTCGAATGGGGTGGGGAGGGCTACGATGAGACATTCAACGGCATCGAGGACGACGTTCATGGCGAGAACAACATCCAGCTGAACTACGATGACGTGGTGGAGCCGGATCAGGAGATGAATGACACTGCAGCCGAAGCAAGCCAGTTCACGGACTTAGATGACTTGCCGTCCCTCCCACCAGACCTATCAAGTCTTCCCATACTACGGCCGGGAGAGGTGAAACCTGGTATGGTCATCACGTGGAAGAAGTGGTCGTGTTCCGCTGCAACAAGGTGGCAACCTTTACTCTCACAAGTTACCGGAGTCGTAGTTAGGATCGATGACGATGCGACGGGTGTGGAGGTGTGTCTGGCGAAACGGGATCGTAACCTGGACAGCAGCCAGAAGCGCTACGACCCGGTCACCGGCAAACGCGTCTACGATAAATTCGAAGCTCCCGACCTCGAAGAGGAGGACGATGCGGTCGAAGGGGATGTGAGTGGGGAAGATGAAGGATATAGAACGGTCAGCTTTGCAGATATGGACGAACCGAAGATCCTCCAACACCCCTTTCCTTTCGCAGAAGGTGCCGAGCCGGTCGAAGCCGCATCCGCGAGCCAGGCCCCCGAGAGCAGTGTCGCGGAGGTACCAGAGAAATCGGACGAAGAGGTACCAACACAACCCGAGGCGGAAAGTCATGTTACTGAATCATCCGTGGCAGCCGTGAGGGATAAGGAGGACGCTGGTATCGATGCGAGGGTGCGGTCGTCCGCACCAGCCACTGCGCAGGCGACAGGCGACGAAGGTCGAAATGCGAGCCACTCCACGGATCCTCAGGCAGGCCAAGGTCAGGATTCCATAGACCAAGCGGGTCTTTCGTTATCGGATACGTCCCAAATCAGCAGCCCTTCTCGACAACTGCACGACACTACCAGTCAAGCTGCCGGTGCTACACCGATCGACCCGTCGGCTATCGAGAGCTCGGGATACAGAGGTGACGTCGACACGGAAGCGAACGATACTACCGCGCCACTCTTGTCCGATCCTGTCGCCTCACGGGACCAATCGTCCGCCCCAGTGTTTGGCGGGGATGATGATGAGGTCATCACGGGTACCCCTAAGGCCAAGTATGCTAAGCTCACGGCACCCTCATCTGTCGGTAGTGTTCGCAGTGGGCGCCAGTTAGACTACACCATGGAAGAAGATGGCGATGGTCCGGATTCGCTCAGGGTGACGGAAGCGGACGATGAAGTCCACGGTCATGGGGTCTCCACGATCCTAGGCGCTGATGACGATGGTAGCCCCGGAATAGATCAAGAGGAAGACGTGACCACACCAACCCCGTCCCCTACGAAACTGTTCAGTTCTGATCATCAAGTCACACCTATCAAGGCAACGGAGCAGTCGTCCGAGGCCCCCTCTACCCCCGGCTCGCTTGCATCAATCAACACCATCTTCTGCACCGCGAGAACGTCCCGCCAGACTCAGAGCCCCTCCAAGTCTCAGTCGCAGGCTGAGAAGACAGTGAGAAACCCGGTAACCAGGACAGCCAAGGACCTAGAATACGAGGAAGCGATGCGGAAATTAGATGAACAATCGGTTGACGATCGAGATGAGGAAGAATCCTCGAACATCCCCGACAGCTTCCGTCCCCCAAATCTAGTCGATGATGATAACGATGATAGCCTGATGAGTGTAGATGCGGTCATTAAGGATGAGCAGCTCTCTTTGCCCAAGCTCCGTCGACAACCTAGCAGCGCCGAGGCGAAGATCTCACCTCCTCCGCCTAAGAGGGCTGTGCGAAAGCCGTTAAATAGCCAACCGAAGAAGGAATCATCGTCACAGTTCACCCTTCCCCCCGGGACACAGGTTATCGACCTACTTTCGTCTAGTGATGCGGAGCAGGAGCCTGAGCCCCAGTTCACGGAGCACTACGCCGACGAGGACGCCGACGAGACATACTCGCCGAAGTCGAAATCGAATACATCCTCCAGCCTGCCCAAGGGCCCGGGATGGATCAGCAAGGTCAACAACAAGAGAACGGGGCTGCTAGACCGAACTCGCAACCCCACCCGAAGCTCGACAGCGCCCCTTAGCTCCCGACAATTCGGCGGTAGGCAGGCGGGCAAAGGCATATCATCATCACAAGGACAGAGTCAAAGTCAAAGCCAGAGTCAGAGTCACAGCCATAGCCAGAATCTGTCATCGTCCCTCCCGGAGTTAAGTCGGAAAGGGGGGCCTAGTGGGGGGAGTAAGGCACGCAGGAAGACGAGCGCTAGGTTTTAAGGACTAGCGAGTAGGAAGGGATATCAATCACATCATGCCAGCGGCATCCCACATGGCTCGCAAGTAGTATTTTAGTGCTGGTTTCATGTCTACGCTCTTCATAAAGAAGATAATGTTAAGCCCAGGTGGTGGACATGGATGGACATAGACATCCCAGAAATGCGATCAATTTTTCTACTCTGCCTGCCTGGTATTAGGCTCAGGCTGTACCTTGCTTCACTGTGCTTATACTGGGGGATTCTGCTGAGGTGTAACTAAGAATAGGTTTCATTGACTTGATTTAGGGGACGACATGACAAATGCCAGATCTTCACCGCGAGGTCGGTCAAAATACTCTGCAAGGGGACGGGATGTACCGCAATCTAATCATATGTGATGCTTCGATCCTGTGAAGGAAGTGTCACAACGGTAGAACCAATTCTATACATATTCGTAGTCTCTTACCTGGGCAATGCATGGCGGAGTCGCTGCCTACGTGGAGATGCCCCACCTCCCCTCCGCCTCTTTTCTTTTTTCTTCCTCTTCCATCAATTGAAGAAATGGACGAGCGTGCCTTCCAAGTCCAGTCCAGAACTGTCATTCAGATTTGCAATGCCGAGAGTACCTGTGTAAGCAAGTAGTTATTCATGAGCCTTCAGAGCTATTTGTTTCAGTCGATCAGGATATGACTCGGACTCCAGTATCGAGCAATCGTCGGACTGCGCCAATGTGCAAGTAGATTATATATGTACAAGCAGAGTATTGGGCACATGGCTTCTATCGGGCTAGCCGCCATACTGCTTTACTACCTTCCTACCAGTATGCCTGCCTGTTCGCGTGTACGTGTGTTGGTCGGCTCTTGAGTGCGCGGACATCATCCGGTGGGCGCACATCTATATCATACTCCGCCATGCTCTGTCCTTCCGCTGTGTTTGTTTCTCGCTCAGTTGCTTCGAGCACCACCGTGGGCTTCCCTCAGCTCGTTCATCTTGGCCACCCGCTTCTTAAACTCTTCGTACTGGCACTTCTCGTAACTGTGCCGCTCGTTCTAAACGCACATTCGAAGAGGAGTATGGTCAGCTAGTCCGGGAAGGACACAAAGACAGGTACAGGACAAGCCGGGCAAGCCGATGGCTACCTAGAGAGGTAGGCAGGTACGTAACGGCAGTTCGGAACATGACAAAGACGGAGAACACACCTCGCACTTCCAGGGCAAGTAGTAGGTGTCAGCCCGGCATCGGTTCAGCGGTATGAGCAGGTTTGCGCAGCTGTCTCGGTAGGCGATCGGGAGCTTGGCATCCTCCATCTCTTGTCTCGTAGCCTCTGTTTGTTTCGGTTCATAGGGTTTCCTCCGTTAGTACCGTGTGAGTGGGCGGGAGTGTTGTGCAATGGCTTTGCTTTGCCTTTGCTTTGCTTTGCTTTGCTTACTTGCCGGGGCCGCCTCGGACGAGCTGAAGAGAGCCATTGTGCTGACGAGGGTGTGGGGGTTGAGAGAATGGAATGCGGCCGGGCGTCGGATGAGGATAATGGGCGATGTTATGCTGCGTCGGCGCCTGTTTCGGAGGTCTTCGTCGGTGTCGTTGGTGTCGTTGGTGTCGTCTCGTCGGTGTCGTCCTCGTCGTCAGAATAGCGGACGGGTAGTGATAGGGCGTGGTGTGGTGGTGTTGTGGTGTGGTGGTGATGGAATGACGGCGATGAAACCGCTGAGGCTCCGGGCTTTCGGTGCTCTCGTCCAATTGAAATTCAGCAGATTCGAGCCTGGCCCGACTGGGTGTGAACTATGGGATCATATACATACATACGAAGGTAGCGGCCAAAAGTCTGCGGACTGCTCTACTTTCCCTTACAGTTTGTTGAATCACTGTTACGTACAGTATACATAACGTTTAGCTTGCCAGCACTAGGCTTGGGGAGGTAAGTGGCCTAAGCCCCCTGAAGATATTCCATTTCAGCATAAGTCTTAGGCCCGTGATAGGGCGCAGCTTAGTTGCCGTACGCTAATACATCCTTAGAGCAAAGTATACTGTTTATTTCTTGAAACGACCGTACTGTATCTGATCGTCAAGCCGTCCGCAGACTTTTGGCCGCTACCTTCGTACTAGTTAGTAGGTACTGCCAGCTGTGAGAATCTTGGAGTTACGGACCTGTCAACTGACCCCTGTCTCCGCCAGGAGAACGATTCGATATTGACCCTCTCTGATTCGCCTCTTCATGCTGAATATGGACCTCGGGCTTGACGGTTATTGTAGGACGGACCAGAGATAACTGACATCGCTCAATGCCCAAGAATTTCCAGGTGCCTACTTGGGCAAGTATCTGTTTGCGATAAGCACGCTGACATCGCTTCTCTTGTAATGTGTTCTTAGGTTCGTATAGAGCTGAGTATGTACGTACATTGTATGTACCTACATACATACCTACCTACGTAGCACCTGAAGGCCCCCCCATCCAGCCATTCCATCGACCATCGACCATCGACCATCGTCCATCGGTGTCCGGCGATGACAGCCTCCCTTATCGCCACTCCACATGTCTAGTCACAACTAAGCAGTCTAGGTATGCCCATGTGTAAATACAAATGGCGGGATCTGATATCTCGGTGAAGCTGGTAACCTTGTCGGATCCGAGCACTTGAATCATTCTAGGTGTTCTCGCTTTATGTTCCTCTGTCTCATATTGTCTTAAAACTGCCGTGTCTCTCTTCTCGGCATCGAAGCTATATTTTGACACCGTCTCTTAATACCGACTTCCCTTAGGCCTATGCGTTGCTATAATCGCGCCTGTCCGGGATTCATTCTAGTTGATTGACTATCGATTCAGTGTCCATTGAAGGAAAGGCAAGGATAGACTCGAGTTGTTGTCCAGCATGGCTCCCAGCGCCACTTTACCTGTGCGAGACACGGGTCTTCCTCATTCGAATCTCACAACCGCCTACGATGATACCATCCGCTTCTTTCTCAACGGCACGCGCGTGGTGCTTGATGAAATAGATCCCGAGGTGACCTTGCTGGAATATCTGCGGGGGATCGGCTTGACTGGGACGAAGCTGTAAGCTACACACACATGTGACATCGGATCGAGGCGATGCTGACCGCCGTCTCCCTAGTGGCTGCGCCGAGGGTGGCTGTGGTGCTTGTACCGTCGTCATTAGTCAGTACAACCCGACAACCAAGCAGATCTACCATGCCAGTGTCAACGCCTGCCTGGCACCCCTTGCGAGCGTCGACGGGAAACATGTCGTTACGATCGAGGGTATAGGAGATGTGAAGCGACCCCACCCCACTCAAGAGCGGATAGCCAAATATAATGGGAGCCAATGTGGGTTTTGTACGCCGGGGATCGTCATGAGCCTATATGCTCTGCTAAGGAACAACGATAACCCAACCGAACACGACGTCGAGGAAGCATTCGACGGCAACCTGTGCCGTTGTACTGGATATCGCCCCATCTTGGATGCGGCTCAGACATTCATTGCCAAGAGCGCATGTGGTAAAAGCAGCACGAATGGCGGGTCTGGTTGCTGCATGGAGAAGGGGGATGGTGCAAAAGGGGGTTGCTGTAAGACGGGGGACCTGGAAGACGGGCAACCTATCAAGCGATTCACGCCCCCGGGATTCATCGAGTACAACCCTGATACCGAGCTCATTTTCCCGCCATCCTTGAAGAGGCATGCGTTCAAGCCTCTTGCGTTCGGCAACAAGCGGAAAAGATGGTATCGCCCAGTCACTCTAGATCAGCTCCTCGAGATAAAGAGTGTATATCCAACCGCTAAGATCATTGGCGGAAGCACCGAAACCCAGATTGAGATCAAATTCAAGGCCATGCAGTACCCAGTGTCCATATTCGTCGGCGATATTCCCGAGCTGCGACAGTACGCGTTCAAAGAGGACTACCTGGAGATTGGCGGAAACGTCATCCTTACAGACCTCGAAACGATTTGTCAGGAGGCTGTTAAGCATTACGGGGAAACCAAGGGCCAAATCTTCCAGGTGATCTATAAGCAACTCAAATATTTCGCTGGAAGGCAAATCAGGAATGTCGGAACCCCAGCTGGAAACCTAGCTACGGCCTCACCGATTTCAGATTTGAACCCTGTGTTCATGGCAGCTGATTGTGTTTTGGTGGCCAAATCCTACCACCAGGAAACCGAAATTCCTATGGCAACATTCTTCAAGGGCTATCGGCGAACTGCATTGGAGCAAGATGCCATCATCGCCTCTATACGTATCCCAGTAACACGGGAGAAAGGAGTCTACTTCAGAGGGTATAAGCAAGCGAAGCGAAAGGATGACGACATTGCAATTGTTACGGGTGCGCTACATGTGAGAGTGGATGAGAAAGGTATTGTGGAACATTCCAACCTAGTCTATGGCGGCATGGCACCATTTACCATCGCGGCCAAGAAGGCGAATGAGTATTTGAAGGGCAAAATGTTTGCACATCCGGATACCCTCGAAGGTGCGATGAACGCTCTCGAGTCCGACTTCAACCTTGCATTCGGCGTTCCGGGTGGCATGGCATCATATCGAAAGGCGCTAGCACTTGGATTTTTCTACAGATTCTATAATGATGTATTGTCTGGCTTGAACGTGGAGAGCGCGAACGGCGATAGCCAGGCAGTCGAGGAGCTAGAACGAGCAATATCCTCTGGCTGGAAGGACAATGAGGCAACTACCGAGTACATGAAAGAATCAGTAGGAAAGGCTGCAAACCACGTTGCCGCTCTCAAACAAACTACTGGAGAGGCTCAATACACGGATGATATCCCGCCACTAAAGAACGAGCTTCATGCATGCCTTGTACTGTCAACAAGAGCCCATGCGAAGATCAAATCTATCGACTACTCGGTCACATTAGAGATACCTGGGGTGGTCGACGTGGTTGATAAGAACGATCTGCATAAGGCAGAAGACAACAAATGGGGAGCACCGAATTTTGATGACTTCTTCTTCGTCGACGATGAAGTCTTCACTGCTGGCCAGGCGATCGCGATCGTCCTAGCCACCTCCAAGGCAAGAGCTGAAGAAGGCGTCCGAGCCGTGAAGATCGAGTACGAGGATCTTCCAGCCATATTTACAATGGAAGAAGCAATCGAGAAGGAGAGTTTCCATAAGTTCTATCGATTCATTAAGAGAGGGGATACTGAAGAAGCATTCAAGAACTGTGATTACACCATCACCGGCGTGACACGCATGGGCGGCCAGGAACACTTCTACCTAGAGACGAACGCAGCTCTAGCGATACCAAAACCCGAGGATGGCGAGATCGAAATATGGTCTAGTAGTCAGAATCCCACAGAGACGTATGTGTCCTATCCCCATCAATACCGAATCTTGGTTTCTAACATGTTCCCCTAGTCAAGCATATGCTGCTAAGGTTTTAGGTGTACAATCTAATAAGGTAGTCGCTCGTGTAAAGCGTCTAGGGGGCGGTTTTGGGGGCAAAGAAACAAGATGCGTTGCGCTGAGTACAATCATAGCTCTGGCAGCACAGAAGACGAAGCGGCCGGTCCGGTGCATGCTCAACCGAGATGAAGACATGGTATTCAGTGGTCAACGCCATCCTTTCCTTGGCAAATGGAAGATCGGAGTGAATAAGGACGGGAAACTCCAAGCGCTGGATATTGACATATTCAACAATGCCGGCTGGTCGTTTGACCTGAGCGCGGCCGTCTGCGAACGTGCTATGACACACTGCGACAACTGCTATTACATACCCAATGTCCACGTCCGCGGCCGTTTGTGCAAGACCAACACAATGTCTAACACTGCCTTCCGTGGGTTCGGCGGGCCCCAAGGCATGTTCCTGACCGAGTCTTACATGTCCGAGGTCGCGGACCGTCTTGGTATGTCCGTGGATAAACTCCGCCAGATCAATATGTACGAGCCTGGGCAGAAGACCCATTTCAATCAAGAGATCCAGGACTGGCATGTTCCCTTGATGTACAAGCAAATCCAAGAAGAAGCGGACTATGCCAATCGGCGGAAAGCTGTTGATGACTTCAACAAGTTGCACAAGTGGCGCAAACGGGGTATAGCGCTCATCCCTACTAAATTCGGCATCTCCTTTACGGCACTTTGGTTCAACCAGGCCGGCGCGCTCGTGCACATCTACCACGACGGGTCGGTTCTTGTCGCCCACGGCGGCACAGAAATGGGACAGGGCTTGCATACAAAGATCATCACGCTGGCCGCTGAAGCGCTGAAAGTACCGATATCAGACGTACACATCCAAGAGACGGGCACCAACACGGTAGCCAACACCTCACCCACAGCCGCCTCGGCTTCCTCGGACCTGAACGGCTACGCGGTGTGGAATGCCTGCGAGCAGATCAACGCCCGCCTAGCTCCCTACCGGGAGAGGCTCGGGCCAACAGCGACAATGAAGGAGATCGCGCACGCGGCGTACTTCGACCGGGTCAACCTGAGCGCCAACGGGTTCTACAAGACGCCGGAGATCGGGTACACGTGGGGCGAGAACACGGGCAAGATGTTCTTCTACTTCACGCAGGGCGTGGCGGCGGCCGAGGTGGAGGTGGACTGCCTGACGGGCACGTGGACGTGCCTCCGCGCCGACATCAAGATGGACGTCGGTCGCTCCATCAACCCGTCCATCGACTACGGCCAGATCGAGGGCGCCTTCGCCCAGGGCCTCGGCCTCTTCACCATGGAGGAGAGCTTGTGGCTGCGCAGCGGGCCCGCCGCGGGCGGGCTCGCCACGAAGGGGCCCGGCGCCTACAAGATCCCCGGCTTCCGCGACATCCCCCAGGTCATGAACATCAGCCTGCTCAAGGGCGTCACCTGGGAGAACCTCCGCACCATCCAGCGCAGCCGCGGCGTCGGCGAGCCCCCGCTCTTCATGGGCAGCTCCGTCTTCTTCGCCATCCGCGACGCCCTCAAGGCTGCGCGCGCCGACTACGGCGTCGTCGCTACCACCGTGGTCGGGAAGAGCGACGGTGATGGCAACGAGAAGGAGGGCGAAGATGGCCTCCTGCGGCTCGAGAGCCCGGCTACCCCCGAGCGCATCCGGCTCTCCTGCGTCGACCCCATCATGCAGCGCGCGAGGGTGCTGCCGAAGGAGGGCGAGAAGAGCTTCTTCATCGCTATTTGAGATTGTTTGGCGTGGCTGCTGCATACTTAGCAGTGCTCTGTTGGTATGAATTTATGGGCGATGAGATGACAAGACAAGGATATGAGATTGGGAGAGTACGGGGCATCGTGTATTACGTGGCACCGATGGAACAGACGAGAAATTGATGCATGCCGCTGCTCACTTCATTCAGGCCTATCATGCCTCCGCATTAGCATTGATATCTGAGCCGTAGATGAATTTACTCGCATTTTCCTTTCCCCATTTCTCCCTTGATTATCAAGACAATACAGTACGATTCGGGAGTTGGCAGGCTATTACTTAGAACGTGATCGAGTAATCGATTTTGGGTAGCATATATCGCAAAATACCTAATGCAGACCGGCTACATGTTCTCCCTGGCGATTCGGACTATGCTGACGACATCCTCCAGTAAAACCATTTCAGGGGATGGGTGGAAACAGCAGTGCTTTATAATTAATCCGGGACTGTCGGTTTCGCACGATGTTTCCCTTCTAGTCCATACGCACAGTTTCACACATACAGTAGATTGAGCACCGCACCTGATTAGCAAGGCCGCTAAATCATACCGTTGCAATGAGCGCGGCAAAAGTGGTGATGGTCGTGGTGGAGCGCTACCGAATTGACGAATGACGTCTGATGGACCTCATAAGTAACTATTTCAACCCACCTACCGGACTTCTTCACTTCGTACTTAGGCGATAACCAGCGTCTAGATATTCGACCGACCTCAACTCCGATGCATGGCATGAGTCTGTCTTTCGAGTATAAATACTTCGCATTCCCCTGACGATAGACTCTGGGATGTCTTAGAGGTTCGAAATTGACTAAGTGATCATCTAGCTGGCTACAATCATCGCATCATACAATCGCATCGGATTTTCTTGGTTTATTATACTACTACATCTACTATATTGTCCCCCGGGAAAAAGTATCCGGCCCAACACAACAGGTCAATCATTAAAAGGAGACCGCACCAACTCGCTCCTTTAGTGTAGAGGATACACAACACAACACACCAAAAGAACATGCCCGAAACAATCGCCATCCTCGGCGCCTCCGGCAAGCTCGGCGGCGCCACCCTCGCCGCGCTACTAGCGCACGACCTCGCACCACCCGCCACCACCACCATCGTGGCGCTGACGTCCTCGGCGCCCGGGTCCGCGAAGTGGGCCTCCCTCGCCTCCCAGGGGGGCCGCGAGGTGCAGGTGCAGGTGCGGCACGCCTCGTTCGAGGACCCGGCCTCGCTCGAGGCCGCCCTGCAAGGCGTGACGACCTTCTTCCTCGTGTCGACGCCCGACATCGCCCTCGACTTCGCCGACCCGGCCACCGGCGCGCCCCTCGGCC
Source organism: Diatrype stigma (assembly GCA_022225965.2). Taxonomy (NCBI): domain Eukaryota; kingdom Fungi; phylum Ascomycota; class Sordariomycetes; order Xylariales; family Diatrypaceae; genus Diatrype; species Diatrype stigma. The sequence goes on along the minus strand of JAKJXP020000128.1, from coordinate 85,169 downwards.
CCGGCCGCGACGCCCACCACCGCCGCGCCATCGACGCCGCGGCCCGCGCCGGCGTGCGCCGCCTCGTCTACTCCAGCCTGGCGTTCGCGTTCGCGCGTGATGATGATGGCGCGATGGGTGGGCGGGACCAGAGCAGGGCCGGCGTCATGCGCGCCCACCTGCGCACCGAGGCGTACCTGCGGGAGATCGCGAGCGGTGCGCCTGCATTTAAGGAAGTCGTCGCCATACGCGAGGGCCTGTACAGCGAGTCGTGGCCGCTGTACCTGGGGTACTTCGCGGGCGACGGCAGCGACGCGCGCTCGGCCGTCAAGCTCGCGGGCGACGGCAAGGTCTGCTGGACGGCCATCGCGGACCTGGGGATTGCCAGCGCGCTCGTCCTGGTCGCGCCGCCGGGCACGTACGCATCGTCCGGTTCCGGAGCCATCCACTCGTTCTACCTGAGCACGCGGCCGGCGACGGCGCGCACCGTGCGCGAGGTTGCGGCGCTGGTGGCCGAGGCGCGGGGCAGGGAGGTCCGGGTCGAGATCGTGGGGCGGGACGAGCACGTGCGGCACTACGTCGAGGACCGCGGGCTCGAGGCCCCCGCGGTCCGCTGGTGGGCGAGCACGTACGATGCGCTCGAGGCGGGCGAGTGCCTCGTTGATGACCCGACGCTGGAGGAGCTGCTGGCGCGGGTCGGGGTCAAGCCGACGCCGTTTGAGGTTACGGTGAGGCGGATGGTCAAGGGTGGCGGCAGCGGCAACGGTAAGGGGGAGTCTTCTTGAGGTCGAGAAGCTGAAAAGGAATTGGCATCGCGGATTTTAGTCCGAGTGTAAGTGTAAGTATGGTGGTGTTTTAGCCCCTGGAAGGGATGGGGTGAAGACTGTTCGTTGACGGGACTGAGATGGATCGGGCGGTAATTGAATGTGGAAAGACGTCGTTGCCAACTCACGTACCCAGGGCTTTGTAAACCGCCCTATCGCGTATATCCAATAATGGAGACCATACTAATATTATACTCAGACCCCTTTTCGAACTTTCACTTCTCCCCGGAGTAGGGGGTCCTGAGATGACATGCCTGATCGTAAGTCGCTGATGAGTTACTTACATACCAAGCTCGCGGCATGTAATACATATATCAGTTCTTTCGCCAAAGGAGAGTTTGCTTGGATCATTGTATATGTTGTTTTCAGCTGCTCCCTGAGATGCTTGCGCTAGTTGTAAATCCACGTGCTGTAGAGCTGAGAGTTTTCCATCTCCAACCTTGGAGAACTAGGAAGAAATCTCCCTGTTACAACACGCGGCATGGACCCGCTATAGTTAGCCAGCTACTTGGTTTCGCCTCTTCTATTGCTCTAGATGCTACATCTGTACGTGAGTCTGCGTGGAGGATCGATAAGGCAAAACTCCGACATAGTGCACCCGAGTTGAACTGCTCAAGTACCTACTCCCTGGCTACAGATCCCAACTAGAATACTTAATGGCCATAGTAGAGGCACGCACAGCGGTTACGATGAAGTTTGGGCCATGTGTCAAAGCGTGCGCTCTAACTACGGTAGCTTCAGCTTCCGACTAGGCATGCCACTCAAGGCCCCGAAGACAGATCTTGCTAACTAAGTACTTAGCATGATGACTTCATGGTATATACATCACTGAAAGTATCTCAATGCGAGCTTTGACATGTCCAAGGTATCCACCGTTTTGTGAAGGGCCCCACCCCTCCTATTTTGATAGTTCAGTCAGGGGTAACCTACTTCGGACCTGTATGGGCTGGAATATATCATGAAAAGCCGTTTGCTTAGCCTTGGCGGGGGGATACATAATCCCTGTTGCGATCCCATTCAACTACGAATCGAAACTTGTTGGGTCATAGGTAATCAATACAAGATTGGTTCAATAAGATGGAGAACCATCGTACTCGTTGCTTAAGTACACTAGTTCTCCGATGACAGCATCGGGTCGTCGTTGAACCTTAAATCATAAGGCGCTCCATAATTATACGATATCTCACTCCCCTGGCCGTATCCGAGCGGTTGTGATTTCCATCTTCTTCTCCATGTCGTGTTGTGTTGATCAGGACCCAAAACTTGGACGAGAACATGGACACCGCCGAAATTCGCGCCCTCGTTAACGGCAGCGTTACGTTGATGGTCATCACGACGTTCACGATTGTTGTCCGGGCATGGGCTAAAGTTTGCATAGTGAAGATATTGTGTCTAGATGATGGTGAGTCCAGCTGCCACATCGAAACAATGGAGATGCCGTCTAACTCGTTAGGTAGCACTGATAATTTTCAGCTGGGTATGCTTGGTCGTCTTTTCCAGCTAATAATGCAGTTCACTTCACTGACAGGATACCCAAGATCTTGTTGCTAGGGCTATGCTCTTGTGTGATTGTTGGTATGTCCTGGTAGCGTTCCTGGCCCTCTTCCAGACAAACTACGGCTGCCCATGTGGCTCATTATGTAGCAGCTTCGCACCACGGACTTGGTCGACATCGAGAAGACGTAAACGAGGAGAAGTATGAGACTTACCTCAAGGCACGCTTGTACATCGATCAACCCAACCATTAATGCCCGCTAAACTCTGTATAGCTTCAAACGGCATGTTCTGTTGCCTACAGTTGGAGCGTTCTTACTGCCAAAGCGTCCTTCACCTTTCTTTATCTCAGGATATTCCCGGGACTAAGCTTGGCTATACTGAACAAGACCATGGCCGTCTTTCTCCTATGTCAGGCCATCGAAGAGACCTGCGTGGTTGTCTTCAGGTGTAGTCCTGTCGCGAAATCCTGGTATCCTAACATGGAGGGTACTTGCTTAAACCTGTTTCCTCTTTGGTGGACCACGGTAGGTACCTGGTTGTGAGAATAAATATGTAGTCGAATACTGATCATCCCCTCCTAGTTCGCCTTCAACCTCGTCACTGACTTTATACTATTCATTCAGCCTATACGGCCTATGTGGAGGCTCCAAGTACCTCTAGCCAAGAGGATTGGCCTCATCATTATGTTCTCACTCGGCTTATTGTAGGTCTTAGCATGTATATACTGCTATATACAAAGTCTTTACTGATTGGAAATTCAGAGTAACCGCAGCTTCAGTCGTACGTATCACGTACGCATCACGCATCGATGCTGATGATACATGTGCGCTACCCTCCCAATTGCAACCCCTTGCGGACTAGTCGACTGACCCAATATAGATGAGTTGGCACCGCCTCTCCTCTGGTCCGAGATAGAGACGTGCGCTCTGATAATTTGCTCATGCATCCCAGCACTCCGACAACTGGCAGCATCTATACCTGGCCTGAACAACCTTCTCGGGCTCGCGTCTGTCCGGGAAACCGATCGGACGCCAAGTCCGTATATCGGCGGGGGAAGCAGGGCCGTTTCGATCCAGCTACGCAGCAAGCGGCAGCCGCGGGCGGTGTACCTACAATCGAGGGCGCCGAAGAGAAACTCCGGAATCAGATCCAGGATGAGCATTAGCGGGATTGGGGGCGGGAGAAAAGCCGTGTTCGGCATGACGAGCCGCGCGGAGGGCATGGAACGACTGGGCGAGCATCCGAGCACGGATGGGATCTTCCCGCACGGGTCGGATACGAGCGGCGCAATCAGAGTTACGCACGAGTTCGAACGCGAGGTTGAGACGAATACAGAGGGCCGGACGAGTAATGCAGGTGCTGGAGGCTCGTCGGAAGATTATGATGTGATCAGGCCATCGGCATCGTCAAGAGGTGGTGATACGAATAGAGCAGAATCTTCCCCCCTTGATTCATGGCCAGTAACCCATAGCAACTGGAGTGGTCGTTGAAGAGTCCATATTGTTAAATATAAAAAAAGTCGAAACCAATTACCACATACAGCTATTACCCTTGTATCGCGATGGACCCATAATGTTTTCACGACACGATTCATGATCTAAGTGGCTCTGCTGTGTCTTTGTCAAAGGACTCACTCCATGACAGGACTTGATTACGCATGCTCTGGCCAACTACGCTTCCTGGATGCATTTGTCGAGCGGCTGAAGGACTGCCACTTGCGCTGGAACAGCACCAGGAAGTCCCGCGTTTTCCTCGCGACCTCCCAAGACGGACTGAAGCAGTCCAGAGCCCGGAAGCAAGCGCCCAGATAGAACAGCACATCTTGAGACGACAGATTGGGCAGAAGGCTCACGCAGGCGAAGATGAGGATCGACGCAGCTGTGCACGTGATCCCTACGCCATGGATGTTCATCCGGCTTAGCGAATATTGGCTTTCGTAGATGCACAATAACTTTCCGATGGAAATCGCGGACCGAATGCATGTCTCCCGAGCGTGGACGTAGCCCGGGCCTTTCTTGGGCTGTGGTTGTGTAAGGGTCTTCGACATCCATGGACGATGCGCGTGGATCATGCTTTGGTGATACTGCATACTGCGAAAGTTAGCATTCCGTCATGAGACAGAGGCTCGGGGAGTTGGAAGATAACTGGACTGTCGATGGACTTACTGTAGCAGCAACACATGCGGTAGGTATGGTTTCGTCGGCGCATCCACATCGACTTGAAGTGCTGAAGGCAGATTATCCTTCCAGCTGATGAGTTGTGTCACGGTTTTGACATTTAGCTCCTGCAAGACGCTACGTGACACGGTGCGAGATCCATAACTGTGTCAATAGATTAGACACGGCTCCTTCTAGGGATGGCTGACTTCGGACTCACAGATAGTATCCCAACGGAGCAGTAATTTCATGGAGGGTGATTCTTTCCCGGCTCAGCAGCTCGGTACAGTCTTCCAGAACCGGTGCATCTAATGGGGGCGGGGAACCCGATGATGCATACGGGAACCACATTTCGGAGGTCACAGAACCTCCGAGTTTCCCTGGTTTATCGGCGGTGACATCGTCCATATTGGTACGAAATGATCTGCCCAAGGAGAAACCTGAGATTCTACAGTAAAGCCAAAGCCGATTAGACAAGAAACATCTCCACAGGTTGTGTGCAAGAGGAAGAGGGTGGGGGTATGCTTACTGGTCTGCGGTGAAGGCGGCCCAGAACACTATACGTCGTAGCTCCGCCTCCTCGGGTTTCATGTCCCCCGCCTGGACATAATGCTTCATATCAACATGTAGTGCTAGGTAAAAGGCTAGTCGCAGTGCCATGCCTAGTAGGAACAAATCTCAGTTGGACAGTCACACGAATCGGCTAGCTTCAACCTGCTTACCAGTATATAGCCAGCTGCGGGCATCTCTTTTGCACCCAACGTCATGGCCACTCAAGGTGATCAATGCTTGCACAGTGGCCAATGTAGGGGTGTCGAGTTCAATCTCTAGTAAGGCCTTAGATCTATCCGCGAAGAAGTCTGAAAGTGATCTTGGAAATGTGACAAAAGACGGGTGGTAGCGAGGTTCGTATGCCGCTCCCAATGCACATCTTTGGTTTCATGATGGTCAGCTTGAGATCTGGCCAGTACGCCCGCACTAAAGATAGATACTTACATCGCATTTCGCAGGGACTCGGAGAAGTAGGCTGTATCCTCTCGGTTCTCCGTCCAAAGCGCCCTCGACTTTTCGTACATTGCCCTATCAACTATATGCAGGGATGGGTCTTGCCACGTGAAATACAGATTAGTTAGGTGTTGTTCCAGTTCCTGCGGAACCTCTTGGCCGAGCCCGAGGCGTTCTAATGTGTCACCACCATTATCTCGTATTGTGCGGTGAACGGTTGAGTTATCTGCAGCCGGCATCTCCACGAGGTTGAAGTTCGATGTCGGTCCGTAGAATCGCGTTTGGCCATGTGGCCCTATCCTTAGCGCCCCCACGCGATCTGACAGCTGGTCGATAAGCCCCTCCACGTCATCCGCATCGTTTCGGCCGGTTTCAGTACGAGGAGAAGCGGCGGGGTTAGGAGAAAGGGCTGGCGGCTGTCTTATAGTTGCAGTTTCTAGATCGGGAAAGGCGAAGTTCTCCGGGCTCTGGCCAAGTCTAATATCGGCGTCCAAATCTAGTTCTGAGCTCAGGACGTGCCAGTCCAGCATGTTTGGCTCCATGGTGGTGATATCTTCTTTGCTGCCGTTGAAGAGATTGAGACTGTTATTGGTCCAGCCATCGAAGAAGCTGGCAGGAGGGATGTCAACAGGCATTTCAGAACCACCACAGAAGAGGGGATCAGAATTGGTGTTTCGATGAGGCTTAGGATCTTCAGTCCGATGTGCTTCCATGGTACAAGCTACATTTGATCCTGGGGAAGGCTCTGAGAAGTCTGACGAGAAACCTGACTGGTGGATTTCTGAACTGAGCTGGGCTGTTGATATCGATGCACGACTTCGATGCCCAACCGGGATGCTACTGTCAAACTTGGCCATGATAGCCTCTGTGTCTTGATCCATCGGAGGAACAGGCAAGTTGAGGTTCTCAATGATACAAGTCAACTGATGGATGCGCTTCAGTAGCGGATTGACAGTATCTTTCAGAGAGCTCCTAGATGCCTTGTGAGCTTGAGTCGATGGTTGAAAGCAGCGTGAGACAACGACGCAGAGGAACCCCACCGAGGCTACTCACTTTCTCTTGTCTGCAGCAGGGTGGTATTGGCAGCCTTTGCCTTTGTTCTTGCAGTGGGAGCATACCGGAACACCACCGTCACACTGGTATGTATTGATTAGCAATGTTACTAACGATCGCCAAGAGCTACTGTGCTTCTCACCTTGACCTTGCTTCTTCTGCAAGGAATGCAGGCAGTGGTCACATGGCGTCGGTGTGATGAAGACATTGTGATGTGATCTATGATGTCTTTACGGTATAGTTTGGAAGTTCATGAGCGCACCCGTGAGAAGAGAACATTGGACTCTTTAGAGTGTATTGTGTGATACGTCACTGTCGCGGGTGTTGTGAGCGATTGGGTGAATGGGGCGAATGTGGGGTTTGGAGTTTGGGGTTTGGGAATTGGGGAATGAAAGTCGAAGTTGGGAAATGAGTCCCCAGAACTTGGAAAGGAGGGGTATGTTATGCAATGCGACTATAATCTGGGGACGTGGGGTAGGAAGTAGGGGGTAGTGGGGGCTGTGATAGCGCCGCAGCACTTGGGAATCACTAGTTATGTAGTTACTGCGATCTCGGGTCAAAAAGGGGCTTGGCCTTGCCCTCCTTGTCTGCATTCTTTCTAATGCAGGATTGTCACATTTACGGACAAATCGCTCTTCCTAATCGATGATAACTAATCGCCAGTATCCAACTTGAGACACATATCGATCGCCAGAGCCTCAGAGGAGTCAGTGCTTGTCAGGGGATAAAGTACGGTAACTACCAGGGGGTTACGGGGATCCATACTCTATAGAACCCTATATCTGCACCAGTGGATGCTTTTACGGCTATACAAGGAGCTGCCCCTCCCCTTACAGGTTCCATAGGCTTGAGAATCATTTTAGTCCCTTCCTGCCCCCTACCTACCTGCTGTTCTGTCATTGCGGGCGACGAAGCTCATGGCGAGATTTCCCTATCATCTAGCTAATATCATCAGCTACAAGTCACGTAAGTCTAACGAGTACTATATGTTGAATATTCAGGGACCTAGATTTGCAAACAGAAGCTGGGAATAGTGTAGTGATTTTGTATTTTTGGGGTCATAGTCTCGTGATCTATTTACTAGCGAAGGCAAGGCTACAGAAGTCGACCAGCATGGATACCGCCGGTGATTAATATATCATCGGAGGTATGGTAGGCACTGGCATTGGAAAGCAAATAGACCACGGGAACCTTCAGGTCAGTGCGATCACCCATGCGACGCATCGGTGGCTCGTTGTGCATGATATCTCCAAGCCAAGGGAGCCTCTTGCATAGGTCCAGCGTCATGTCCGTCTCCATATATCTAGAAGCACCAGGTTAGCATTGTGTTCGACGGGAAGGGAAGTCACAGCTTTATGGCGTGGGACAACGTACCCTGGAGAAATGCTGTTCACACGTATGCCCAGACCGGCGAGCTCTACCCCCAAGGCTTTGGCGAGCGACATAACAGCTCCTTTGCTAGCACAATAGTCGCTCGTGTTCTGGCCCTTGCTGGCCACGTGAGCAGCAATCGAAGCAATCATGACTATGGAACCTCCTCGCGTGTTGAAAGGAGTGGCTTCTTGCTTGGCCATTTGAATGGCCGCCAGCTGGGCCGAGTAATACGTCCCAAGAACATTGACGTCCATGCACTTGGCTACCGACTCGGGAGCACGTTCAAGGAAGGACTGGTCAGGGCAGATTCCCGCTGCGGTGACTCTGGACAACTGGTCAATTTTTTATTGTTCGTTCTCGGGGATAGGATCGCCATACAGTCCATCGATACGTCCGAAGTCTTTCACGACCTGGTCAAAGGTCTCCTTCAGTAAGGCGTACTTCGTGACATCGGTCCTAGGGAACTAGCAGTTAGAACGGTTGCGCAAATCCTGTCATATAACCTGGACCAAACAACTCACTTATAGTATCCGAGCTTTATATCTTTGAATTTCGATTGTATTTCGAAAAACTGGTCATGGGGTTTCTCAGCGGCGTCGAGAACCGCCACGCTGCCCCCTACCTCTGCAACCGCTAGCGTAAAGGCGAGACCCAACCCACGTGCTCCACCGGTGACAACTACCGTCCGGCCTTTGAGCGACAGCAGGTCCTGGACGGAGTTCTGAAGATAACGATCGGTAGAAGCCATTGTGATTGTGTCAAGTGATCGCGTCGGACCTTCTACAAGATGACGAGATAATAGGGGTTATAAGGGCCTTCTACCTGTACTTGGCGCGGTTTCTATGTCCCTGTGAAAGCTTTCCGACATGTGATTTTCTTTTTCCCTTTTCCCTTTCTCCCCTCACGTCCCCCGGATTTCTTGTCCCCATTCCTTGTTCGTCTTTCCCCCGCTAACTACTGGGCTATCCTCCGATACGGGTTTCTGGGCTCCGCGAGTAGCGTGATGTGGGGCCCCGGAATTGCAACGGAGGCCCGACAAAGTGGGGAACGTAGGGTATTCTCCATATTTCCTACGGGATTATAATCCCGCCCGACCATGTGCCAGCTCGCGACCGACGGTGACGATCGAAGCATTGAATACGATATCGTGACAAACACGACATGTTGATTCATAAGGAGGGAGGCTTCGGGGAAGAATAGCGAGGATGGGGTCGAATAACGATGCGGCGACATCCTGGCGAGGCAAATCTCAATAATTATACTTACCCCTGAACCCGTCTTGTCAATTGCATTACCACCAATAAACGGGCCCACGCTTTCTAGGGGTATTAGCAACATGGGTATCGAAGATAGCCTCAGGACGAAGACGTCCACAAATCTCAGCGACGACGATTATGCTGTTCTAGCTTTGCGCAACCTCATCTTCGACATCTGTTCACAGAATGGCGGTGGTCATGGAGGGTCTGCAATTGGCATGGCTGCGATTGGGGTCGCTCTTTACAAGCATGTCATGAGATACAACCCCTCGAACCCTTCGTGGTTCGACCGTGATCGATTTGTGCTCTCAAATGGTAAGACCTCATCATCTTCATGAATTCCCATTGACGACCTGCTAGCTAACGTTGTCTTCAGGACATACCGCGATGTTCCTATATGCGCTGAATCACCTAGTTGGTTATGATGCCTGGACCATGGAACAAGTCAAGGGCTACGGGAGTGCGAAGACCAATGGTTACAAGACCATCTGTCACGCACATCCCGAGATTGAAGAGCCAGCGGTAGAGGTCACGACGGGGCCGCTCGGCCAGGGTATCGCTAATGCCGTTGGCCTTGCGATTGCCTCCAAGAACATGGCAGCTCGCTATAACCGTGACAGTTTTGATATCATCCAGTCTCGCATCTACTGTATGACAGGAGACGGTTGCTTAATGGAAGGAGTCGCTCTGGAAGCCATCTCGCTCGCGGGGAACCTTCAGCTCGATAACCTCGTGCTTATCTACGACAACAACCAGGTGACCTGTGACGGCCCACTAGACTGGATCAACACGGAAGACATCAATGCCAAGATGCGAGCATCGGGGTGGCATGTTCTCGAGGTTCCCGACGGCAACTACGACGTGCAGGCCCTCGTCGCCGCTCTGAAACTCGCAAAGACGGTCAAAGGGCGACCGACCTTCGTCAACGTCCGGACCGTGATTGGACTTGGCACCTCGGTTGCTGGAACGCACAAGGCACACCACGGTACCTTTGACAGAGAGAGCATTCGGAAACACAAGGTTCTAGCCGGCCAAGACCCCGACACCACGCACGAGGTCCCAGCTGGCCCGTTGGCGTACTTCCGAGAGAGGAAAGCACACGGGGGAAAGCTTGAGGATGACTGGCTGCGGTTGACGCAGAGATACGCCCAGGCCTATCCCGACCTAGCTGCGGACCTCAGTAGGTCTATCACTGGCAGCGATGGGGGGCAATGGCTCGAAACCCTGAGGCAGTTCGATTCGAAGCCGTTCCAAGGCCAAGCTACTCGAGACGCCAATGGCGCCGCCTTGGAAAAGCTCTGGGCGATCCACCCGGCCCTTTGCGGCGGAGGTGCCGATCTGGTGAATTCGAACAAAGTAGCCTACTCGGAATCAGACGTCTTTTCTCCCTCTGTTGGCTACCAGGGGCGTTATATCAGATATGGCATTCGAGAGCATGCCATGGTATCGATCTCCAACGGCATCGCAGCGTATAATCCTGGCACCTTTCTACCCATTACAGCCACTTTTCTCATGTTCTATCTTTATGTGAGTCTCTTACATTGCCCGATTTCTGCACGTCGCTCATCTGGTCGTTTATCATATGCACTTCAAGACGATCTTGTACATAATATTACTAACTTCTTCCTTTACAGGCGGCACCGGGTGTTCGAATGGGGGCTCTCAGCCACCTTCCGGTCATCCACATTGCCACGCATGACTCCGTTGCCGAAGGTCAAAACGGACAGACTCACCAACCGGTGGAAGTGGATTCTCTGTACCGGGCGATGCCGAACCTGACGTACATCCGTCCCTGCGATGGCGAGGAAGTCATCGGAGCCTGGCTGGTGGCCCTCGCCAAGAAGGACGGCCCTACGATTCTGTCCCTCGGGCGCGATCCGACCGGTCCTGTCCCTGGCACGGATCGGTTCAAAGTAGCCCAGGGGGCGTATGTCGTCGTGGCGCAAGACAGGCCTTCTCTCACACTGGCCAGCTGCGGCACAAACCTACACTACGCCGTCAAGGCCGCCGAGCGGCTGACTGCCTCCGGAATTCCGACGCGCGTGGTGAGCTGCCCAAGCTTCGAACACTTCGACAGACAGGATCAGGCATACAGGGATAGCGTGTTTACTCGGGACGGCACGCCTATCGTCAGCGTGGAGGAGTACGTTGCTACCACGTGGGCCAGGTATGTGACGGCGAGTGTTGGCATGACTGGGTACGGGTACTCGGCCTCTAATCCGAGCAACTACGATCGATTTGGCCTGGATGATAACGGAATTGAACGGAAAGTCCGCAAATATATAGATGAGCTTGGGGGTCAAAACGCGCGAATCGCAGGATGGCGCCAGTTGTAAAAGGGGCAGAAGCATAGCTAGTTGGACTTTGGCGAATATGAAATATTTTGACCCTACCAGCTTTACTTGTTACATGGCAGTATTATGAAGGCCCTCAGATGAAACTGCTACTCATGATACCAGACTCGAGGTAAGCTCCGAATCGAGGTAAGCCGGTCTGATGTGAACAACTGAGGAAAAGTAGATAGAAAACGCCTGGAAGTACAAAGTATCTGTGTCAACTTCGGTAAAACAACGATTCAAGTCTCCATACGTATAAGGTATAGCGTCGTAGGAGAGGTCCGTTCTGGTTTGAGAATCCGAAATATCGGCTCTGTAACTAGTTACGTCATTCCTGTGTAAAACGGATGGTCAGTTCCCCTTTAGCGATATCCTCTGGCACCGTTCGTGCTCCGATGCCGTGGGCCGCATATCGGAAATCGACTCCCGACACCGCGCAGGGTCACCGTTGATCATACGGTACGTCGTACCATGCTGGATTACGGCGTTCGCGATATGGATCCCAGTCGCAATACGGCTCCGATGGCAAAATAGCTAGTAGATAGGATCAAAGCATTTTCACATCCGAGCGCTGCTTTTCAGCCGACGATAGATAGCTCTGTAGCTTATTCAACGGTATTATATTGAAGTCTCATTTTGTTTCTTAAAGCTCGAGCACCTTTTTTGAATAGTCATTAGCCCCTAAAAAGCTGCGATCAGTCACGGAAGTTCGTTTGAGAAGCACAATCTGTGCCAAAGTTACAACGATGGATGCCATAATCATCGGTGCAGGCCCGGCGGGGATTGCCATGGCCTATCGGCTCAAGCACGAGCTTGGATTTCATGACTTCACAATTTACGACAAGTTCGATGGTCCAGGAGGTACATGGAGGCTGAATACATATCCAGGATGGTAAGCGAATTTACGCCTTTGCATTGCGAACACACCTTTTATTGTATTGATATGTAGGCTGATTGAGACTCTCCAGTGGTTGTGACCTGAAGTCGCATCTGTACTCTTTCAGCTTCAACTTGAACCCAAACTGGTCTAAGGAGCTGTGCGAGCAAGAAGAAATTCTACAATGTGAGAAGCCTTAGCCGCGCGAGCGAAGGGACCCCTGTGACTAACTTCAATAACAGACATCGAAGATACCGTTGACAAATTCGATATTCGCAAACACATACACGGCTCGGTCGAGTGCACCGGTGCAACATGGCTCAACGATAAGAAGAAGTGGGAAGTCCATCTCAAGGACCACAAGACGAAGATTGAATACACTCGTCTGGCTTCGGTGTTCGTCTCCGCCGTGGGGGCGATCTCGTTCCCGCGCAACGCCAAGTTCCCCGGCGCCGAGAAGTTCCAAGGCCACATGTTCCACACGGCTCGCTGGGATCACAGCGTGAGCTACAAAGGGAAGCGCGTGGCTGTGATCGGCAATGGATGCAGCGCTGCTCAAGTCGTGCCTGCTGTAGCCAAGGAAGCTGCGTTCGTCCAGCAATACGCACGCAGCGGACAGTGGTTCCATGACAGACCGAACCGGGACTACACCGCTTTCGACAGGGCCCTGTTCCGCTGGGTCCCTCTGTACCAGCGCTGGCTCCGCCTCAGGATCTTCCTCGACGCCGACGAGGAAACGACGACGTACTTCCCGACCCCCAAGGGTCTCAGAGAGCGCACCAATGCAGAGGCCGAGTCCAAGAAATACATCCGGTCCAAGGTCAAGCCGGAGTACAGCGAAAGCCTAATCCCCAACTTCCCCCTGGGCTGCAAGCGCCGCATCTTCGACCCGGGCTACCTCGACAGCCTGAACCGCAAGAACGTCCACCTGCTGCCCGAGGGCATCCGGGAGATCACCGAGACGGGCATCGTCAGCGCGTCGGGCCGGAAGGACGACTTCGACATCATCGTCCTGGCCACGGGCTTCCAGGTGAGCGAGTTCCTGACGCCGATGCACATCGTGGGGGCGACGGGCAAGTCGCTCGCGGACCAGTGGAAGGAGTGCCGCGGCGCGCAGGCCTACCTGGGCACGTACGTGCACAACTTCCCGAACCTGGCCATGATCTTCGGCCCCAACACGTTCCCGGCCAACAACTCGGCACTGTTCGCGTGCGAGACCCAGGTCGACTACGCCATCAAGTCGCTGTTCGTCCCCCTGCTGGACCACCGGGCCGAGGCGGTCGAGGTCAAGCAGGCCGCCGAGGACCGCGAGACCAACGCCATCCACCGCCAGCTCGCCGACACGGTCTTCGCCGCCGACTGCTCGAACTGGTACATCGGCAACTACGGCCGCAACGCGGCCTCCTGGCCCGGCAAGGCGCGGTCCTTCTGGTGGAGGACCTACTTCCCGGACCGCTCGGCCTTCATATATACCGGGACCAGTGTCTGGTGGCCCCTGAACGCAGCCCGGCGCCTGGTCCGGACGTCGTTTACAGTCAAGGCCTTGCTTACTTTAGCTGTTGTCTTATTGGTTGCCAAGTCTTCTGCTGCTAAGCCAGCCCTGCCGTACATTGGCAGTTTTCTGGGGAACGTGTATAAGAGAGCTAGTGAGCTTGTAACGTCTAGATAGTTGTGTATCTACCCTGCCGTCTTGGATAGCTAGTTAGATGAGCCCTACTTTTGCAATATCCGATAATTCCAATTTCCCGGAGTCTGCCTCTTCATTTCAAACCCGGACAACGTATTGGCTGTCTTGACGCTGGAGTGTAGAAGCAAGCGTAATAAAAATATGGATGCAGTTAAGAGTTTAAGACCTACGTAGTAGTTCAGAACATTATTCCGATGTTCAAGGGAAAGGTCAGTCGTCATCGCTCAAACGAATAAAGACTTGTGTTCGTCATATTGCACCCTAGTGCATGATCCTAATGATGCCGCTCTATACTGCCAATGCCTCTGTATCGGCATTGTTATTGTCATGTGCACTAATTCACGAGTAGCCTACCTAGTATGAGGGTCAGATTATCATGGGGACCCCATCCGTGCCCCATGGTGCCCCATGGTACCCCATCATTACCCCACGATCTTGAGACTCGGCACTAGGCTAGGTAGGATTCTAGTCATCGCCTGCTCGCCGAGTTACGCGTTTTTCCCAAACCGCCAACACTACCCCGGCGGAGGGAGTCCTTTCTCAACGGCCCTTCTGTGGGTGAGGCTAGACTAGTCGCCCATCCAGGTTCACACTTGACCAGACACTGGACACGGTTAAGATCGACATCGGGAATCATGACCGTAAGTGGAGCTGCACTGCGAGCGATAATGAGATGCTTGTTAGCGTGCCTATACGTAGTCGTTATGACGTTGGGGATGGGGCTCGGTAGCCCTGTCACCATCCCGCTTGGTGTCCGCTCGGTATCTATGCATGGCTTCCCGCATGGCTTCCCCACGGGGAATTTTTCCAAATCCGGCACGGGCGAGCCAATAGCATGAGGGGTAAAGTCGGGTCACCCAGACGGACACGATCTGACAGCAAGAATCAGAGCTCGCAAGATTCCTATAAGTAAAGAAACCAGGACCCGACATCATGCACGTCTCGGTTCTCATCCATTGTGTTGTTGTAGAGACGGCATTGGCTCTAATCCGTTCCTCGTTTGTCTCCTCCCATCCTTCACACTCCACGCTTGCTTCTCCGTGAAGTTGCAATCTCCACCATGGCGTCGCCTATGCTCGATGTAGACGACAGCAAGCCTGGAGTCGGCGAGTTGGCGGTTGAGTTCGTTGAGAATACGAATGATATCACCGCCATTCGCACCGTCGACGTTGACGTAAATTCTACCGAGCACATAACATACGGAAAGGCGGGCCTGTCTGGTCTGGTCGGCTCGCCTTATGTCCTCGGCGCCGCTTTCCTGGCCTCGCTGGGTGGCTTCTCTTTCGGCTACGATCAAGGTGTCATCTCTATTGTCAATGTCATGGATCAATTCCACGAAACCTTCCCCATGGCAGAAACGGCCTTTGGAAAGGGGCTGATGACGGGCATGCTCGAGTTTGGCGCCTTCCTAGGCTGCTTCTTCATGCCCACTCTTGCTGATAAAATCTCGCGAAAATGGGCCCTGACAGTCGTCGTTGTGATCTTCAATATTGGGGCCATTATGCAAACCGCAGCCCCGTCATATGCCGTCCTTGTTACAGGCAGGACGATTGGGGGTATTGGAGTCGGCACTTTGGCTATGGTATGTGCTGGATTATCGCTATTTCTGCAGAGGGACTCGAGCTAATGTGTTTGTGAAGGGAGCTCCGATCTACATCTGTGAGATTGCGCCGCCAAATCTACGAGGAACGCTGCTCGTGCTCGAGTCCCTCTCCATTGTCTCAGGTGTCATCATTTCTTTCTTCATCACGTATGGCACCAGACATTTGGATGGCGAGATCGCCTTTCGTCTCCCTTTTGGTCTACAGATGGTCTGCGCGACCATTCTAGGAATCGGCATCCACTTCTATCCCTACTCGCCGCGTTGGCTTGCCCTGGTCGATCGTTCCGACGAGGCGATGCAGAGCTTAGCACAGCTCCGAAGACTGCCTGATACCGACCCCCGCGTGCAAGCCGAACACAGGGGCATCCTTGCTGAGGTTGCCGTACAGAGGGCCATGCAAATCAAGAGGCATCCCAACGCTGGCTTTCTCAAACTCGAGCTGCTCGGCTGGTTGGACCTCTTCGGGGCCAAGTCACGGCGTCGTACTTATGTAGCCGTCGGCGTGGCTTTCTTCCAACAGTTCTCGGGTATCAACGCCTTCATATACTATGCGCCGACCCTTTTCCAGTCGCTCGGCCAGAGTTCCGAGATGGCCTTGATCATGTCTGGAATTTTCAATATTTTGCAGCTTGTCGCGGTGGCTATCTGCTTTACTATTATTGACCACCTTGGTCGCCGGCCCCTCGCCATTTTGGGTGGTGTCGGAGGCCTTGTCGCTTGGGGCATCATGGCCGTGCTGTCTGGTCTGTATTCCCAGAACTGGTTAGCAAACACGGCAGCTGGCTGGGGGGCCGTGGCGATGGCATTCCTGTTTGTCCTCATGTTCGGTGTCTCCTACTCGCCTCTGGGGTGGGCGTTGCCAGCAGAAGTTTACCCGAACGCTTCGCGATCTAAGGGTGTTGCACTGTCCACTGCGACCGTATGGCTGGGCAACTTCATCATCGGCCTCGTGACACCACCGATGATGGAGCGGTGGGGCTTTGGAACCTACGTCTTCTTCGCCGCGTGGTGCGGCTTGGCTGTTGTGTGGGCTTTCTACCTACTCCCCGAAACCAAAGGGAAGACGTTGGAAGAGATGGATGCTGTTTTTGGTGACAATGCTACAAGGGAGGAGAAGGAAGCTCTCAAGGCCTACATCATCTCGACCCAGCAGGTGCAGACAGGAGGAGTTGTCAGTGACGTGTAAATCGAGTCAATCTCCGTATGAAGTCTTATTAAGAGCGGGGTGGAAAGCATGCGGAGCGTTTGTTTGTAGTCTTATGTGTGAACTCTACGGAGGTGCACGCTGTCTTACCGTACAATATACAACCTGACCTTACACAGAAGTCATTGTCGTGGTTTTTCAGTTCCTACTTACGATTCTAAAAGGAAGAGTCCTCTATCCACTGAGGTAGAGATGTCTACATCAATCGATGGTTTGCATATCGTTTCTATGGGATTGGACTTAACACGCGTTGCTCCCGATAAAGAATACCAATAAATCGACACCTGTGCTTATGGCCCGTAATACCAGAGAGCTTGCATCATTAGTAGCCGTAGGGCTTGTGCTTCAATGCCTATAAGTACATTGAACAGGCACCGGCCTTTCTCGGGATTGGCTCAATCTTATAGACGATGCATCTAATGAATGAGCTTTACGGCTTCAAAACTTCTTGAAAATTGGGTTCCACGCCTAGCTACTGCCAATAAAAAGCTGTTGTCGGTTGATAACAACAACATACACCTTCCAGGGCTCCTCCAGGGGTACAAGGCCATCAATTCTTGCTCTGCTTTCAAGCATCAACAGCGACATATAATGAGGTGGTCTTGGTGGATGCCCGCCAATTGCGCATTCTGTTCGACTATGGATTACACCTTTCTTCATATGCTAGCTTTACTATTGTTGCAAATTCCCAAATGTTATGCTCTTGATGTTCTGATAATCCGCCAAACCGTACAGACTGCCTTCCTTGCCGTAGCCACTTTCCTTGACGCCGCCGAAAGGCGCTTCAGCGGCGCTTATCTTGCCCGTGTTTACACCCACCATGCCCACTTGGAGACGCTGGGCCACTCTCCAAGCACGGCCGACATCACAAGAGAAGAAGTACCCAGCCAGACCGAATTCCGTGTCGTTCGCAAGACGAACAACCTCGTCTTCTGTCTCGAAGACAAATATTGGTGCGAGTGGTCCGAACGTCTCATCTTTGCTCACGACCATCTCTGTTGTGACTCCGGAAACAACCGTCGGCTCGAAGAAATAGCCGGGACTGTCCTGGCGAGGCTTCCCGCCGATCTCCAGCTTGGCGCCTTTCTTCAACGCGTCGTCCACATGCGATTGGGCTTTTTCTACCGCCGCCTTGTTCACCAGCGGACCCTGCGTTGTAGATGGATCGAGTCCCGCACCCATCTTTAGAGCGGCGACCTTTTGTACAAGCTTTTCTGTAAACGACTTGACGGCAGACTTCTGCACGTACAAGCGGTTGGCGCTTTTGGGCGTCAGCGCATTGCATCCAACCGATTTGGTGGGAAGGTAGGAGATGAGTTACCAAACACAAGTCTGTCCGGAACAGCGGAACTTGCAGAACATGGCGCCCTCGGCGGCGATGTCCAGGTTCGCATCGTCGAAGACGATGAATGGGGCGTTGCCGCCCAGCTCTAGGCTGACTTTCTTGAGGGTGCCCGCGGCTAGTTTCGCCAGCATCTTGCCCACGCCGGTCGAGCCCGTGAAGGAGATCTTGTTGACGAGCGGGTTCGTCGCGAGCTCCGTAGCGGCGGCTCGGTCCTTCGTGGGGCATACCTGGATCAGCTGTGGGGGGATTCCCGCCTCGAGCGCGAGCTTGACCAGCGCCATGCACGTAAAGGGGGTCTCGCTGGGGGGCTTGATGACGACAGAGCAGCCTGCCGCTATGGCGGGCCCAACTTTCCGGGTGATCATCGCTGCAGGGAAGTTCCACGGGGTGATGATCCCGCACACGCCTACCGGCTCGCGGATGGTGAGGAGCGTGGTGTCGGGGGAAGATGACGGGATCGTGGTACCGTACGATCGCGTGGCTTCTTCGGCGAACCAGGAGATGAAGCTTGCGGCATATGCAGTCTCTCCTTTCGCTTCGCCAATCGTTTTCCCATTCTCCAAGCTCATGATAGTAGCGACTGGCCAACTACGTTAGTGAACGGGCAATGAAAAAAGAGGTAACGACCCTGATATGGCTCACTATCATCCACATTAGTCAAAATGAGGTCGCTCCATTTGCGCAACAATGCCCCCCGAGCCGCCCCCGTGGTGCTCTCGAAAAACTTTGGCTGGGCGGCTGATGCACTGCGAATGGCGGCTTGGAAGTCGTCGCGGTCGAGGCTCGGCATTCGACCTAGGACAGTGCCTGTCGAAGGTTCTGCATCATGCTGGTGAGAACTTTTAATTGCTCAAGACAAGGGCGGATAGCTATCGTGTCTCGGAGTAAATGCATACCTAGAACATCGAACTGGGTATCCTTGGTCGTCCATTGCCCATCGACGAAGGCCTTCTCTATGAACAAACCCGCATCACGCAGCTATTCATGCGGCAAGCAGTGCATTGTTAGCACGTGGACACATTCTTGAGCGATCGACTGGTCCTCCTCACCTTGTTAACGATAGGGTTGTGGTAGTTCTCAGTAGAATCCGTCATGGTGGTTTGCTTTGGGTGGGTCAAGCTGTGTGTATCCGTACCCGGCTGCTGAGCCCGAAACTGTAATTAGCTATCTGCAATAAGCCTCAAGACGCAAACGTAGGCTACTTTGAATGAAGGGCACACTATAGTTAATTACTAGATCCGGCGTTCTTATGTTGCCGGGGTCGTCGGCCGCTTCTTATCTCATACTACACCGGCCCGGTCGACTTTCGGGCAAAGACCCCCGGTGCCGCCTTTTGTTCTCGGGACTCAAAATCCGAACAGGCCGGGCAGGGCCGGGTCTAGGCGTCCCGGAAATGCTAGTCTAGCAACATGCCGAAAGGGGTAAGAGGGGCTCTGCGTAATCCCGGCTGCGAGCTGCGGGGCCTTCTAGCCTTCTAGGTTACGGGACTATGCGGGACTATGCTCCCTAGCCTCAAGATTTGGATGCCCCACTCCTCACTCCCGGGCTTGGTTAGTCTCGCGTTGTAAGTAACCAACTATAGAAAACAACCTACGTCATTGGGAGAAGCTAGGAGATGCCGCCCGCCAATTTTTGCCGAATGCGAATGATGTTGAAGATTACTTGAAGTTATATTGCGCGAGTTGTGCGTAGGTGCTTCGGCACTGAAGTGTAACGAAGGGTTATTGTGTCGAATGTTTCCTCGAGATCACGTCCCAATCAGAAAAGTATGAGCGCAAAACATTGGCCCGAGCTTCCTGGCCGGACCAGCTTAAGGTTTACCTATTAACGCAAACTGCCTCTATGAGTAAAACTGCTGCCAGCGATAGCAGCTATAGGCCGGCTGTAGCCCTTATAAAGCTGCTGTACCTATAAGTCGGCTCAGGGTGTCAAGCAACGCAACCTATATAACGTGATGTCTACTATTTGGGGTACCAGCTTTTGCAATCTATTCATTTTGGGACTTTTCCAGATTACGTAACCTGCAACGTAATCAACGATAACCTCACCTCGTTGCGCAACTAGTTGCACAATTGCAGTGGCAGTGCTTTGTGGCTAGTATACACCGCCACAACCAGAGTTTCAGGGGTTAATACTGAAGGGGGTTAATTTATGGGTCAAGTGGGTAAGTGGATAATCAGGGACAAAAAGGTAGGGGTCGAATAGGGGCAAAGGCTATAAATCGAATAGGTATGCCTTCAAAAATCGACTACTCAGGTAGGCAGGGCTACAAATACGGCTGGAACACTCCAGATAATACGCCGAAAACTCTCTTCCCACCTATATGTACACCCTTCCTTTAACCCATCCGGAAGTATTGCAACCATTGCAATGCCACTGCAATTTGGTTGCAGTTGCGTAATTTTAGTCCACTAAATCCATGGTGCTGCTTGCAGTTATTGCAGTCCATTCAACAGAGGGCTTGGTTGCAGTGGATTGCGTTGTTTGACACCCTGAGTCGGCTGTGGCCCTTATAAAGATGCCGCACCTATGGATCGGTTGTGGCCCCTATAGAGCTGCTGCCGAATAAGGGGGGTAAGTCATGGGGGGAATAGGGAGGATAAGTGACGCGACTGCTTTTCCCACAAACATAACTCGGGCTCTCGTGCCTCTGAATGGTTAAAGAGGCCCTATGTATTATGTTATAAACGGACAGAAGTTCTCACTTGATCCTTTAATGATATAAGTATGTGCTCATGGGGTCTGGTGCCATTGCCGGCGCTATTCAACGTATGATTATAACACGGGTGCCGGCTAGTGCCGGCGAAATCTGGCACGAAGGTAGGGCCGGGACCCTGCCGCCAGGTGCGACACATGACAGAGGTTATCAGTCCTGTGTCTCGGCATGAGGCAGCAGTGGTGAATTGGGGAAAAGATATTTCCTGTAGCGGCGGCAATAAGTCGGAACTAGGGGTTTAGATAGACAACGGAGACAAAAAGTAATTCGTTTAACTCCGGTCCGGAACTAAGATGCAAAGGTCGATGATTTCCTTCACAAGCGTGACGTATCCGCTTGCATGATTCGGCAGTTGCTGTGTATTATGTACTGGAACTTTGCCAAAACACAGAACATACCTTCATACCATCGGGAGAGAAAGTAATTCATCTAACTCCGGCCCGGAGCTAAGATGCACAAGTCGATGGTCTCCTGCACAAGCGTGACGTATCTGATTAGGTTATTCGGCAGTTGCTGTGTATTACGTACTGAAACTCTACCAAACCGCAGAACATGCATTGCTATCATCGAGACTAAAGCTTCATCTAGTACTATTACCCTTGACTCTTAAGCTTTAATATCATAGTACAGATAGTAACAGTGTTTAGTCATGAGTCTTTCACGGACTTAATGATAGCTATGCTATGCATTCGTGTGTAAAATCTTTCAATACGAGGCCTTTGGCGGTACCGCTTATAATCCAAACAAATAGATTTTTATTATATAAAAGGACCAGTTCTGCGACTTCTCTTAAACATTTTCCTCAGCAGCAACTTGACTTACACAGAAAAAGAAATCTTCGTTTTAAAACCACGCTTTAACTACGTCAAAATGGTGCATACGCTTCCGTTCGGCGGCCAACAGGTCCCTATTCCCGGCTTTGGAGCAATGGGCCTTAATCATGGCTTGGGAACCAACTTTTCCTACAAAGAGGCTGAGCCGGTTCTCAAAAAAGCATTGGATCTCGGCTGCACATTCTGGGACACTGCTGTAAGGCATCCCTCCCATCCATCTTCTCGCAAAATAAGACAGTGCTGGAGGAAGTGATAATGCCCTTTTTACTAACCCGGGAAACTAAATAGGTTGTGTACGGCAAAGGCGAGAACGAGAAGCTTCTCGGCGAGTTCATCAAGAAGCACAACGTCCGCGACAAGCTTTTCGGTAAACACAGCAACCCACCCACCCGACCTATAGCAAATGGCCAGTGACTAACGGGATGTTGCGGTGATGTAGTTGCGTCGAAGTGCGGATTCGTTGTCTTCACACCCGAACGAACCGAGGGCGAGAGCTTCTCACCTGGGGGAGCCGTGACCAACTCGGCAGCTCACATCAAGGAATACATTGAGGGGACCATCGAGAGGCTTGGTTCCGCACCCGATCTCTACTACCTCCACAGAATCGATCCCAGTACGTCGAATCCTACCTGCGCGGGACCTCTCTCTCTTTTCGTGCCGACGATGCTAACCGTGTGGCTTAGGCACTCCGCTCGAGGAGTCCATCGGCGCCCTAGACGAGCTCCGCCGGGCTGGCAAGACCAAGTACATTGGTCTGTCCGAATGTTCGGCTGCTACTCTGCGCAAAGCGCACGCAAGTTCGTCTACCTTTTCCCATACCCCATCTGTCTGTTGTGAACTGCAAACCTACCCAGGTAGTTACTTGCAAGGCAACCTTTTGTCTGTGGATGCTAATTCGAGACCTTGTCCTCCCCTCTTCCCCTTGCAGTCGCCAAGATCGACGCCGTTCAGGCCGAGTACTCGGCTTTCGAGACGCTACACGAGACGACCGGGCTCATCGATGCGTGCAAGGAGCTAGGCGTGGCCTTCGTGGCGTTCAGCCCCTTAGGGCATGGTTGGCTCGTGGATGATTTCCAATACAACTCCCCCGACGACTTTGCACTGGATGACTTCCGTCGTACTGGTGGGTTCTTTTTCTCGTTCTTCTCCCCGAGACTATGCGCGCCTCCTCCCCTCCCTCACACCCCTTTTCTTTTCTTTTATTTCTTTCTCTCAATCAAATAGGAAGTTCATATATAGAAGTACTTATGGCGGCTAATACAACCCTAATACATCGGTGGTGAATTTATAGTCCCCAAGTTCCAAGGCGAGAACTTCTACAAGAACAAGGCGATCGTGACGGAGATCCAGAAGCTGGCGGCTCGGAAGGGGTGTACGCTGGCGCAGATTGCGATCGCCTGGGTGGCCGCGCAGGGGATGATTCCCATCCCCGGCACGACTAAGCCCCACCGCCTGGAGGAGAACTGGGGCTCCCGGGACATCGTGCTGACAGAGGAGGAGCTGAAGACGCTGCGGAAGATTGTGAATGATGCGAAGCCGGTTGGCGTGAGATACGCTCCCGAGTTCGAGGAGATGGTTGGCCACTAGAGAGTACCAAAGTTCTGCTTAGATCTAGCCCTAGAGCTTTATATTGCAGCTTTATGCATTGAGCAGCAGGTTCCTAACAAATGAATATGTTAAGCATCTATAGCATACTTTCCATTACTTATTAAATGGCCAATATCATTACATCCCAGCATAAATCCTAGGCTTTCCCCAAATCGCTGTGGGGTAGAAGCGGTGCAAAAGAATGTGGTACAACTCAGCTGAGATGTACAATCACAGATCTTCATAGATCATTAAAGCGATAGCTGACTGCATGTAGAAAGCATTACCATCTTTGCTTTGTGCATATATATGTGCTTAGGTAGGCCAGTAGCTTGGGTTCGCCACGAAGCCTTGGGGCTGTTGCAGACATCAATGTTGAAGCCTGGAGCCTGGAGAGAATTATTTCTATTGTCCTCCATGTGTTGGAGGAATCAGTCTTAAGCATGATTGGGTTGGCTGCCTTTGGTGACGCAAAGATATGGTTTCAGCAAATATGGATATTATGTCGTTCCACTGCCGCAATGGAATGCCATTTGATGGGGCGCTTTGTCAGGTGCTTACAGACTCGTGGTCTTTATAGGGGCACAGACTGAAATAACTCGGTGGATTGTAGGAATATTGAACCCGTTATTCGTATCTTGCCAAATGATCATATCATTTCTCGGAGTCGTGCCGTACAGGCTGGCGTCATATAGCTTGGCATAGTATAGGCTGGCATCATCGAAAGCCAATTTTATTTATTCAACATCTTCTGATCTTCAATCCACTTCACCTCGTACATATCAGCTTACTGTATACAGAGTTTACACTTGAAATATAGATGGCATCATCAGTTGAGTTGATTACATTCATAGTGCTTGATAGAATAGACTGAATCCAATCGTTGAGTATAAATGTATTCCCCTCTTCCAGCCATTTGACTTAAAGCAATGGTATAGCCAACTTACAGCAACTCTCCAGCTATTCTTTATCCGTTTCATACCCATCTACGGAATTTTCAATTAGTTAAAGACCACTTACTATGAAGTTCTTACTTTATAAGATCTAGGCAGTGGAAGGATTCTAGCTGTATAGGGTAAGCAAAAGAGTATAAGGATTTTACTGTGAATACTGTATATGGACAAGTCTGTATGTACGATTTTCCGTGATTCTATTTACTATATTACAGCTATCTGTAGGCGGCAGGTACCTGTATTTATACTGGATGGGCCGCTGTAGGTATTAGGCTTATAGGGAGTTATGGAAGGCTGTGGAAGGTTATAGAATTTTCTGGATAGAGGGACGGGCCCCTTTATTCCCCAGCAGCTGTTTCATTTTAGGCTTAGTGTATTTTGTTTAAGGGCAAAACCCTTATAGCTACGTAAATTCGTAATTATATAATTACGTTATTATACGATTTAAAAGGTACTGGAATCTTCCGTAGCCAGTAGGAATTTGTCCCTTTTTCCAGCTAATCCTAAAGCCCTCCTTAAGGGTTATATGGATTAATTTTAATTTATATGAGCCTTAATTATATGGATTAACTTATATAAGCCTTATTAAAGTATAAAATTAGAAATGCTATATATATGCCCCTTAAAGGAATAAATTAGTGGTTCGTTAATAATTACATTTACTGTATTATAATGGTTCAGCCGTTATAAAGCTCCTTTTTAGCTGATTTACGTCCATTAATTTTGTTATATATTTAATTATATTATAGGTTATTTGTTGTTTTTTCTTTATTTAGGCCGGCTTGCTTTGGAATAAGAAAACCTGTATATATAAGAAAAAAGCCTGTTTCATTATTAGGTGATAAAACCGGTTAAAAATTACTTATTTGATTTATTCCTTTTTCTGTATTTTGCATATAATTTAAGCAATAAAAACCTATTATTAAGAAAAGAAGCTGCTTATTATATATATAGTCAAAACCTATTTAAGGAAAAATAACCTGTATATTTATATAATGGAAAAACCTTTATAGGAATAAAACCATTGTTATATACTAATTATATTAGCCATTTTAATAAGTTTATTTAAAATTGCTTTCGAAATTGGCTTTATTAATATATCAGTTAGTTATTCGGCTATATTTATATAATATAATTCAGCTTGTTTATTATTAATAACCTCTTTATTATAATGGTAAATTATATTAATGTGCTTTGTTCTTTTGTAAAATTCCGGATTTTCAGCCAGCTTTTGGGTACCGTTATTATTTATAAAGACCTTCGGTGGCTGGTCCGTATAACTTAAATTTAAATTTTTATTTAGGTATTTAAATATGCTGCCTAAATATATAGCTTTTTTTAAAGCTTCCCTTAAAGCCATATATTCGGCTTTACAGTTACTTATAGCTATTGATTTTTAAAGTTGGGAGGTTTAGCTTATAGGATTAAAATTTCCTTTGGTTGCTAGATTGGTTATATACCCATTGGTGGATTTTTTTTCCATTAAAGAATTTCCCCAGTTTAAATTAATATAAGCTTATAGCTTTAAATCTTCTGAATAGTTATAAACTAATCCTAAATCAGGAAATTTTAATAAATAACCCCAAATTTTATTTAGATTTTTAAAGTGCTTTAAGTTTGGATTTGCCATAGATCTGGCATACGTATAAATAGCGTACGTTATATTAAGTCTGGTTTTTAAAGCTAGGTATAATAAAGAACCTATTTGCTTTTAATAGGAATTTATATCCTTTTTGAAAGTAATAGATTTATTTTTATCCAGCTTTATACCAGGAATGAAAGGAGTATTTTCTGGCTTGATTTCCGGATTATTCCGTATATTGTATTTTTCGAACAGCTTTTCCGTATACCTTTTCTGGCTTATACGGATTTTTTTCTTTTCGTAATTTATTTTTATATCGTTACTTAAATAAGTAACTACTGGTTCGATTTTATTTAGCTTAACGGATTTTTATAATTTACCCGCCAGCTTATCGATGGCTGCTTCCGAAGGATTTATTATTAATAAATCGTCGACGTAGCAAATTATTACTATATTTATTTAAGGATTAATAAATATACCCTCGTCGTAGGGAAATACTTTAAATCCCAGCTTTATTAATACGTTAGCTAGGAATTTATACCAAAGCCTAGGTAACTGCTTTAAGCCATATAAGGCTTTATTTAATTTAGCCACCTTTATATTTCTTTCGGCTTTTATATATAAGCCTTCCGGAAGTTTAATATAAATTTCCGTATCGATATCCGAATGGACAAAGGCATTCTGGACGTCGTATTATATAATAGGCCAGCCTTTATTTATAGCTATAATTAATAGCAAATGCTAGGTTTCTGGTTTGGCTGTAATGGAAAAGGTTTCCAAATAATCTATCCTTAATTGTTAATTATAACCCTATACGATAAAACGGGCTTTAAATCTTTCCGTTTTATCTGTATTAATTATCCAGTTAGATTTAATGGAATTGGAGTTTATAATAGGCTTGGCTTTAAATAACCACCGATTACCTATTATATTTTTATTTTTAAAAATAGGTATAACAGTATATATATTCTGTTTTTTTAATTTCTCGATTTTAACCTTGCAGGCTTTAAATTAGGAATCCCGGTTTATATTAGCCATGGCTTATTTATAAGTAGCAGATTCGGTTATAAAAGCTGATAAAATAAAGTCAGCTTTTTCTGTTTTATTTATACTTAACAGTTAGTTTATTAGCAGCGTATCTTCGACGGTATATAATAAATTATCCGTATTTACTTTTATATAGTCCCGTATAGGCTCCGTAGGGCCGGAATTCGTAGGGGGTGCCGGTGGATTTGTTCGAATCCTTTTGTTATTACCGGCAGTTAAATTGCTGCTGGCCGGTTTTTTATTTCCTGCAACAGAATTACCCTAAAGGGAATTACCCTGATTTTCTTTTTCTGCAGCCGTTGCCGCTTTAGTGGCATATTTACGGCCTTTAGTAGCCCTGTAATCGAAATTATCAGCTGTATTAGGTAATACCGGCTGTTCCCCTTTATTTTGATTATGGGGGTATATGGGATTATTTCCTGTAGGGTAATTTTTCTGGGAGCTTTTTTGGAAGCTTCCTAAGCTTCCCAAGCCGTTTTTTTCTGTATTAGAGGCTTCGGACGTCCCGGGTAGGTTGTACGGGCCGGTGGCCCTTTTTTTCGTATACAAATTCAGCTCGTTGCCAGCTGTTTTAAGAGGCGTTGGGCCCCCCTGACCAGCTGCTGACGGCTGTTGGTCCCGAATAAAGTGATTTTCGAGAATATCAACGTCCCTAGCCCATACGGCCTTTTTGGATTTTAAATCCCAGATTTTGTAATGATTATTTTCCGTTCCGTAGCTTATTAGTATTCCTTTCTTTATACGGGGGTTAAGTTTTTGATGGTATTTATTTATATTGTAATACATTATAAAGCCCTAGGTTTTTATATGTGCAATATATGGCTTATAATTATAATATAATTCGAACGGTTATTTATATCCAAGTGATTTATAAGGTATACGGTTATATTAATATATCGCGATTAATAAGGCTTTACTTTATAAATAATTTGGCAGGCCGGAGGAAATTAAAAAACTTCGGACTTTATTTAATAGCGTTAAATTTATTCTTTTTATAAGCCCATTGGGCTCCTTTATATAAACAGGAGTTATATAATAAATAATACCGTATTTTTGTAAATAAATTTCGAAACGGTTATTAATATATTCCGTATTATTATTCGTAAATAATTGTTTTATTTTCTGATTTGTTTGATTTTCGGCCTATAGCTTATATGCCTGGAAAGCTTCGAAAGCTTCCGATTTCGAAGTTAATAATTTAACTTCAAATATCTGGTTTTTTTATTCAGAAAGGTAATATAATATTTATACCTATTATATATAGCCGGAAATGGCTCCCTTAAATCACTATGGATTCGTTCGAAAGTATTATATTTCTTATTATTTAAGGAGGTCTTATTTATTTTTTTATTATCCTTAGCCTGGTAGCAAATTTTACACTTTTAGTCCTTAAATTCTAATAAATCCTGCTTGGGGATTTTAATATTATTTAATACTAAAAATTCTGCTAGCGGCTTTAAAGATATATAACCCATTTTATTGTGCTAGATTATTAACTGATTTTTCGGAATTTTTTCCGATATAATTAATATATCGTACGAGCCGTATTTATTTTCCTTTACCTTAAAAGGTATATAATACAGCCCATTTTTCTAATATCCCTAAATAATCAGTTTCCGGATCTTTTTATTATACAGTTGGATATTGTTGTTATTTATTAAGGTATAATAATCTTTTAATTTATTAATGGATAATAAATTTATTATTAATTCCGGAATATAATATACCTGCTTTATTATATAATATTCTCCCGAATTTATATATTTTAGTTTAAGTTCTCTTATTTTTTTTATTATAAGGGATTTTACTTATTCCCATTTTATTGTTTTATGCGCTGGTTAAAGGTTAAATAGATATTTTTTATTAGCTATAATAAAAAGCATTGCGTCGTTATTAGCTATTAATTCTATTATATCCAGCCCATTAAACTTTTTAGATTTCAAATAATCTAGGTTTTTATTAGTTATATTTATATAATTAATGGGATTATTTTTGTTTTGCGATAAATTTATTTTAGGCTCGTCTATATTCATTCCTTTCGGAATGGAAGGAAATAAGAGGTCCAGATTAGTTAAATCCTGGTTTAGCTGATTTATTTCTGCGGACGTCGATTTTTTGGTTATTGTATTAACCTGATTTTCTTCGTCGTCTGTATCGATCAAGGCCCTTAGCAGTTCTTCCTGCTTTTTCTCTTGTTCCTTTCGCTTCGAGGGTTTATTATTTTCCTCCGGTTTTTTTTCCGGCCGTTTATTTTTGGGGCCGGTTTTCGGGCCGGACTTTTTTACCCGATTATTCTGCCGGTCCTTCCAGCTTTTCGGAGCCTTATTGGGGTGCAGAAAATAATAATTTCTTTCCTAGTGGCCAGGAATTTTGCAGTAGCCGCAATACGGCTGCTGCTTCTTTTTCTAACTGTTTTTTCCTTTCAACAGGAAAATCTGCCCCTTTTTTTCCAGGCCCCTAGATTCATCCAAAAGGGAAGAAAATAGGGTATCGGAAATGACGGCGTTAAAGTCCTGCCGGAAAAATTGTATGATATTTTGGACGAAAGGTTTATATGCCTTCGGTAAGGAATTTAATACCTACGCTATAATTACCTTATCCGGCAACTTTAAGTCGTTAACCTTTAATTCGTTTATTATAAACCGTAATTTATTCAGATAGGCCTCCATAAAATCGAAATCTTTTATCGAAAAATTAAAAAATTCCTTTAATAAAAGAAATTCGGTTATAAAGCCGGACGGTCTGTATTGTTTTTTTAAGATTTCCCAAGCTTCTTTGCAGCTTATTATGGATTTTATATAAATTAAGGGACCGTCGTTACAAAATAACTGGATAATAACCAAGGCTTTATTATTATCCGTTTGCGTTAAGCTTTTTTTAACGGATTCGGTTAGGGCTTTATCCAGGCCGTCCCGGATTAAGTAAGCCTTAGTTTTAATAGTCCAGATTTCGTAATTTTCTGAACCCTTAAGGGAAACAAGGCGAAAATTAGCAAAGCTATTAGCCATTATTAGTTAAAAAGAATTTCTATTTCGACGGAAAGTAATAATAGAATTAAACCGTATTAAAATCAAAAAGTAAACTTTCTAACGGTTCGAATAATATAAAGGTTCGAATAGTATAAAAAGTTTTAAAATCAAACGGCTAGTTATTAAGATATAACCGAATATTAATCGGGAGAAAATGGTAATAAATGGGTAATTATCTTCCTAATAACAGAAAGATTTTTCTCTCGACGAATAATAAAGATAAAAACAAACTGTTTTAAAATTTAAATACAGAATTTAAAAGGATTCGAATGGTAAAGGTTTCGACCTAATCGGTTAAGGTTTGGTCGAAATAAAGGGGAGGTATCCGTTATTTGAAATATATATTATCTGGCTTTTAAATATTCTTTCCTGTAATGATTTTTATTTCGCTGGCAAGCAACGATATTAAAGAATCCCTTTAGAATCCAATTATTTAAATATTAAGGTTTCCGGGAGTGAAGAAATTTCCCGATTTGGTTTAATATAAACCGAAATATAAAATAATAAAGGTTATGTAAAAAAGAAAGGAAAATATTGTTATTCTTCTTTAGGATAGGTTTTCTTGGAAATCCGTAAGAAGCTTTTATTAGCTGTTTTTGTATTCGGAAATATATATAATGGGTACTGTAGCTTCTGTAAGACGCTAAAGCTTAGGTGGTATAGGTGATTTTTTAAGGGGTGGTCTTCTGTATTTAAGTGCTAAAATAAGTACTAGCCGGAGCTCATAACTTATAAGATCTAGGCAATGAAAGGATTTTAGCTGTATAAGATAAGCAAAAAAGTATAAGGATTTTACTATAAATACTGTATATAAACAAGTCTGTATATACGATTTTCCGTAATTTTATTCACTATATTACAGCTATTTATAGGCGGCAGGCACCTATATTTATACTGGATGGGCCGCTGTAGGTATTAGGCTTATAGGGAGTTATGGAAGGCTGTAAAAGGTTGTAGAATTTTCTGGATAGGGGGACGGGCCCCCTTATTTCCCAGCAGCTGTTCCATTTTAGGCTTAGTGTGTTTTGCCCAGGGGCAAAACCCCTATAGCCACGTAAGCTCGTAATTATATAATTACGTTATTATACGATTTAGAAGGTGCTGGAATCTTCCGTAGCCAGTAGGAATTTGTCCCTTTTTCCAGCTAATCCTAGACACTCGCAGCTGTTACTTTCCTGTCCGCTATCACATCCGGCGCCGCAGAGCGGTGGAAAATCGAAATCGATCACCTCGGAGCGAAACAATGCAAGGATGGCAATGACATACTCTACGCCGACGACCTTACAGGATGCAGCGTCGCTGCCGCCAGCTGGAACTCGGGATCCCAGATATATGGGGTTTTCATGCACCTATGCGGAACAACCATTCAGGACGAAGCTACGTTCGATCAAATCACCGAAGATGAAAGCCGCGGCGAGGATGATTTCAGCATGGTAGAGTCATGGGAGAACGCCATCGCCAGTTTGGGCCAGCCCGCAAAAGTGAACCTAATCCGATCCGTTGATGCCAGTGGGAATGAGCTCTTCCCTGCTGGCAACCAACGCATCATAAAGTTCTTGCAAGACATCAAGATCCAGACCAACATCGATACGACGAAAACGTACAGGAGCAATGCTAATGCAGCTACTGTGGAGTTGCATCCTTACGATGACGACCAGATTTTGCTCGTCCAGTCGTGACGAGAGAGTGGGGACAAGAGAGCCGTTTCTGGCAATAGTTTCAGTATGCGGCATGACGGTCAAGATCTTGTATAATCATGGACCAGCCCTATATAGGTAGCAAGGACTGAGGATGGAACGGTTTGGGAATGGGTAAGGGATATACCCAATTGTCGCTCATTTATACGAGGATACAACGTTCGTTTGCCAGAAGTCTGATATTTCCATTCAGGGCCAAGAAGGGATATATATATATAGTCACTCATTACACCTTGGTTGTTATAGATATTCACCGCGATATTCACTTGCGACAACGATTATAGATTGACCCAGTGAAGCTTCACAACAAGCGAACACCTATGTGACCTGCGTATGTGATCTCTGCAAGCCTTTTATCGATGTGAAATCCTATATGAGCTAGTTACTTACATAACCTCATCTTCTTCCGTGCTACCCCCCGCCCCCTTTCATCTGAGAAAGGGGGGCTAGCGTGTCAGGGGTCTGAGTCTGGGGATAGATATGGGAAAATCGTCTAGATATGAGTAGGATGTCAGTCGCATGCAAGAAATAGCCTCTTTAGGCAATACGATTACCGTATAGCTGACCACGTGCTTTTGCACAGTAAGTAAATAAATCACTTTATGGAAGATGTATAGAATGTGTGTATAAATAGGAGGCTTACCAGTGTAGCTATCCTAAGATATTATTTGTCCTGCCGATTCTCCCATTGTGGTAGCATCCCTGGTCTCAGTGGCATTTGTAGCAGTGCCAAGACCTTTACAACGACGCTGACCGATGTCAATCTAAATTCGGGATTTTACTTGCTGCAATAAGCCTGGAGCTTTAGCTAATGTAAGTCGTTGACTCTGGTCAAGCCGTCTTATCAATGGTTAAGCCAATCTCTGTAAACCACACACAATCAAGTCTCGTTCCTGTTTGAGCCCTCTAAAAGAACCACAGGCCGTTGGGATAAACCTGGTCGAATATGACTGGGTACTTGAACAGTGGTTGGCCTCCCGCAGCATGTCCATTCACTGCACCTTGTTTATGCAGGACCATCGTATGATAAGAACGAGGATAGTTACTAACGAATAAGATGACCCTGGAAAAAACAGTCTGTTACATCCGTCGGATCCCGTAGCATACAAGAACGGCCATTATCCGATAGGCCAATGCCCACCCCATTTCCAGAAACCTCTGATAAGTTTCAATGCCCCCAAGGTCACACGTGTTCAATATTGTGTTCATAGCAGCTATGTGAAAGAGAAAAATGGCACTAATCTGAGTTTCAACAAATCGGAGACGAGGGCGCGGGGGAAGAACCTATGACAATGTGAAACTAGACCGCCTCATTCTGACGTGACACTGACTGCAACCCCCCTTATGGACTGTGGCATGTTGCCGCTTCCACGATAGCCAATCAAATCAGATATCGTTGTAGGTGTTGCAAACGGGGATTCGACCACGAGCTGCACTTCTAACAGGTGCTCCCCCCATGAGACATCAGGGGATCTACTAATTGGTACTTCAATCAGTCAGCCTACCGAAAACTTTGCTTTATATATTTACATAGACTACTCTCAATGAAACTCTCCTGTCTCCGTGGGCGGTGGTTGCGCCAACGTGGCTATATTACTTACTCTGACTATGGTATCGTTGGTACTCTACTCAATCTTCATCCAATAGTCTCGAATGCCTCATCCGTATCCTGGAAACCTCTGTCCAATTTCAGCCCCAAGCATTCTGACGCCATGCCTAAGAGAAAATCGCAGCAAGCAGCGGCCTGGTCTATGTATCCAGACTTACACGAGGACGTCGCGACTCTGCTCCAAAGTGATGGCCTCAATGTGGCCTTTCATCCAACAGACGACGAGCATTCTGCCATTCAAACCCATAACACAAATGTCGTGGGCCACTTTGAGTGCCGGAATCAGAACTGCAAATCCAGGGGATGGTCAAGCGGTGTGATCGCCACCCAGATTCGAATGTACCACGGAAATGAGTACAATGCCAGAGTATATCACCAAAGATGCAAGAGATGCAAACAAATCTCTACGCCGACGCTTGATGGCTCTTATGCGGCACGAGTGGCATATCGTATCAAGAAGTGGCATGGTATAATGATGGAATTACCACACTACTCGGA
The DNA here is from genome assembly GCA_022225965.2 of Diatrype stigma. Classification (NCBI taxonomy): domain Eukaryota; kingdom Fungi; phylum Ascomycota; class Sordariomycetes; order Xylariales; family Diatrypaceae; genus Diatrype; species Diatrype stigma. The sequence continues at coordinate 51,422 of JAKJXP020000128.1, read as the reverse complement.
ATCAAGCAAGGGTCCACATCTTAGCGAGTTATGTGAGGGATGTAGGAATGGCCGTTGTACCAGAGGCTAAGGTAGGTGAACTGCTTCTCATTGGCAACATCTACCCTGCCTCTTCTTTTCTCTTCGTAGCTAATATCCGTGTATGACAGGGAAAATAGGTTACTGAGCAGCCTACCGAGGTAGATGCAACCATGGACGTCTCTTGAAACTAGTACATTCCTTTTTTAAGCATCTTCGCTCGCCTAGTTCACTGCAGACATGTATCAGCAGTGTCGTTTTTTCCCAATTGATTTAATCTGTAGTTATAATTTAAACATCCAGACGACTCATCTTATCAACTTGAAACCTTGACACACGAAGCGCACGATGATTGGCTCGTTAGTAAAATGTTTCCGGCCCTCGTAATGTCTTTCGCTCCTGAGTTGTTAAAATAGGGGGTACCCCACAAATATTGTGGTCCCGAAGGTCTCTGGCTGGACACTTGTAACATAGAATCTAAGGAACATTCAACCTATTATAGTGATATTAATTGAAGACAGTATTTAGAATGAGATGAGGGGAAACCCAATTACTTTTCGGTTTCAAGGATACGATGGATTTATTAAGGAGGGAGTGGGGCGTTTGGTATTATTTTTCATGTTTATATTTTACTTTTAGTTCCTTTTCTCTACGGACACCCGTTTCATTGAAAACACATCAAACTACAATGAACCTGCTAGCAGGTAGGGACTGTGATTAAAATAATGAATTATGTTCTGGAGGCCCTGCATATTTTATAAGTACTATGTATTATCATCATTTGTTGGTTTTCAATCCGGGCTGTATGGTAACGCCGATCCCATTATTCCATCGAAGATTCAGTGTTATTCTGGACCCACATTGCATACAGCATTTTGAGTGTCGAATCATCCGCCATGTTGTAAGAGTCTTTTGCTGTGATATTAGTGCTTGATGGGATCGTAGAGTCAAGCAGTGTCGAGTCTCTCTTTGCCTCATAACCAGGGTAGACAGGCGGAGTTATGCAGACATCGTGGTCAGTCTCGAGGTTTCCATTATAACCTGCCACGCAGAACTCGTAGTTCCAGGTCCCTGGGAACAAGAAAGCAACGGTCCAGCTCGTTTCTGTTGTGGTGCCATCAATGTGGAACTCGGTGTTGTCGCGGATACTCCTGACCCAGATAGAGTATCCCACCGCATTGCTCGCGGCAGACCAAGACAGGGTGACGGTGGTTGGATCGACGTTGGTAACCCCGAGGTCCGTGGGTTTTCCCGGTGACCCGCCGCCCACAATGACCTCCCGGCCAGATGCGGGCAAACCTCCCGGTGCTTCGGCTTTGTTCGACAAGCTTCCAATCATGTTGACGTTCGTAGCTACCCAAGTGCCGTACCTGTGTCCACTAATCAAGCCGATGGCCGTGTAGCTGGTCCCGGATGCCGCTTGCATGTTGATAAACGCGCCCTCGGTATCCCGGTCCCAAACGATGACGGAATACCGGTTCACATCATACCCGGTGACGGCATCCCAAGAGATCTCGATGCTGTCGCTTCCCGAAGGATATGATTTAATGTTGGTAGGTCCCGGAGAGGTTGACAGACTCGCGGTAGCGGAAACCAGAGTCGACCAGTCTGACGGGTCCCCGTCACCCCTGGTGCGGACCTGGAACTCCCAAGTCTGGCCATCGAGTAGCCAAGTGGACCAGCTTCCCCAGGTGGAAGGATAGACCATACCCTCGGACCACCAATCTGTCATCCCCTGAATCCGACTGCGTATGTCGTAACCTCTGGCATTCGTGACCCGGAGCCAAGTGGTGAACAGCCCCTCCGGCATCACTAGTGTCTGCACTCCGGTCGGTGTGCTAATTGGTCTTGAATCCACAGTGTCGGGTACTTCGAAGTCGATACCCGTGAAGCCGAAATCGCGCTTAAGAGACTGCGCAAATGCTTGCGCAATGTGGTACTCGCCCTTGGCGTTGGGATGCAACCCATCATAGCCGTCGGGACACGACGCGGGGCGGCAGTCGTAATTGGCATTCACGTCGACATAGGCGATGGGCGACTCGTACCTGAACCAGTTCGGGATCGTGTTCCGGAGCTGTTCGTTGTAAGCGGCCGTGTTGTCGACCAAGTCCTGGCGGCCCTCGATCATCAAGCGATCCACCACGTTGCCCACGAGGATCTTGACATCCGACTTGGCCTCGCGCGCGGCCTCGACCAGAGCACCCATGTTTCCGATCAAGCCGTCGGGCCCGCTGACAAACCACCCCAGATCGTTGAACCCCAGGAGAATCAGGAGGTAGTCCGGCTGGTACTCGGCGACCCAGCCATTGATCGTTTCCTTAGACTGCGCGGCTTGACGGCCCCAGAAGGATGCGTGTCCGGAGGCCGCGAAGTCGCCAAGCACGCCGCTGGCATAGATACCCTCGGTCTCGCTTACCGTCTCGGCAGTTTCCCCCGGGAAGAGGGGCGCACGAGGCTGCGATGCAGTAAGGGGGTAAGGCCCATGTGTGCCCTCCCAGGGCCCCACAAAGCTGGATTTGTAGCCATTCGTCTTCACTAAACACAAATAAACCGTTAGGAGCCGTTACCCATCCATCATAAGGGTATAGATCTATCACAAGGGTGACTCGGACTTGTTACTCACACCAAGAGTAGAGACGATAGCGCCAGGTCCAGTCATCCTCCATACCGTGCGAGATCGAGTCTCCCACGACCATGATCTTGGGGGCTTCCTTGGGCTCAACCGTATACCCATCGCCCTCATCACCAAGACAGGGGATAGCACAATCGCCACCCCACACGACACCGTTCGTCGCGAACTGGTCCAGAACTCCAGACGAGCACAAACCCTTGCAGTCCTCGCCGCTAGAGTACCAGCATGATGTAGCATCACCCTGGGATTCTGCCATATCCAACGGTCGTTAGCTTTGATGGCTTCGTTCGGGGATAGGGGGCTCAGGGGCCACTGTGGGGCTATCAGTGGATGGGAAAACGTACGCCATGTATTAAGGAGGATGTTATAGCCAGTACGGTAGAAGATATACTGGGGGTTGCAGAGACCCTCGAAGGAGCATTTCTGCGTGCCGTTGATGCCATCCCAGGCGTGTTCACCGGTTGCTGTGAATTGGACGCTATAGAGCCCGACTGAGCCCTCGTTGTCAAAATAAAGCACCGGGGGGTCGGAGGTCTCGGGATTGTTCCATCCCACACTATCATCATAACGAGGTCAGAAAGCGGAATTGAGCTCTTCTTGTACCAGGAGGAAACTTACTTCTGTTTGTTTGTGGTGGTAGAACTCGAAGACCCACGCGGGTAGATCCTGATCTCTTCCTCCCCACCGGCGTGTGTTTGGAAGAATGTACGGCAGTACCCATTATTATGCCAGATGGTATATTCGGTCTGAGTAAAGATGTCGTGTAGTCTGGAGGCGAGCGTAGCCAAGAGGTCGACTTGGGCCGCGATGGCCTCGATGAGGGCCATGCCGCCCAGGCCGAACACAGCGAAGATACGTTTCTGGAGCGGGTCGTATTCGTAGTTCTTGAGATCGTCGTAGTTAGCCACGGGGATCATTTCGCCCGTGTTGTACTTGGCGAGGGCATCAGCCCGTTGGGCTTCGAGCCATGCTAGCAGCTCGGGATCCGTGACCTGCGTACCCCCTAAGGGGGCAGTGAACGGCGCCGCCGCAGCGAGAGGCAACAACGCAAGGAAGAGAGATTGAACCTTCATCTTGACGATAGCAAGAGTTTCACTGATGAGACATAAGTCATAGGGAAAGGCACCATCGTAGGCTATATGTACTCCGAGCGATGAGACTCTAAGCGATGGGACACCCATCTTGCCATTGTCATCCCTCGCTTAGACAGTGAGCTATAGGTAATGCATCGAAGCTTCCGACCTTCCTCATCAAGTCTGAATTTGTTACCAGGGAGGCATATTTGCTATAGGGCTATCATTCGATTCTACCCCGGATCTGGTACTATACCTGCCTGCACGTGGTACACATTCGGGTCCGCAGGGCTGGTCCGTCATGACTCTCGGAGTGCGGCATGACATCCAACTCTAGATCGCCGTGGCTACGGCGCAGTTCCGACTCGAAAGCTTGCTGGGCTGCGGCACAGCACGCGATTGTTCAATACCAAGAACCGTGGAGGGCTTGGCGGAAGCTTTTACTAGGGGCCCTCCAGGTCTCCGGGCCTCCATATAAGTGTAGGTAGGGCTCGCCTCCGAGAAGGAGCTGATGGTTAGGCTGTCTTGGCGGCTGATGCGTCTAGGCGAGGTCATGCTGCCGCAGATGGAATGATCGAGACCGTGTTCTGCTAGACTCCAACCCCGACATGAAGTACTATGCAATAACAACTCGTAACTAAGTAGGTATTGTGCGTCTCGACGCCCTTCCCAAAGAAATATACCCAGGCGGTTGAGCAATCCGTCAAGGCAGGTGGGTAAGACGGCAAATGTGTTCGAAGACAATATTCGACTTTCGTGACCGGACGGGGATGGTAAGGATGATCGGCTACATTGTTAAAATATGCTTTTCGGGGGTGGGATTAGCGAGCTGATTACACATCATTACTTATTCCAGAAATACAACAATATAACTCGACACCTACGAAGAGTGGCATTTATAATAGATATTAAAGAAAACTGTTGAGAGGGAAAGAATCCGCAGGCGCAAATACCCCTTAACCTTCCGGTTGTGATAATGATAGCCGAGCACTCGAGCACTCAGAAACCCACATCTTTCATAAGATGTGATGTTTTCAGCTTCCCCCTTAATTTGAGATAAACCGCCAATGCCGGAATCTTGTGATATCTTGTACTGCTTATGAGATACACCAAGTTTGCACGTCTGACGAGCCTATTCCAAATAATGGCCATTGTGAGGTGAAATGTCGAAAACTGGAAGTCAAATCAGTCAGAACAGCTTCATCGGTACAGGAGTATCCGTGTCGTTCATTGACCAGCTTTCCTAGCTGCAATGCCTCTGGGCATGTTTGCAAGAAGCTCTCAATCTCATTTGTTTCCCACGACTCCCGCTTGAGAGACTTGGAGGAATTCGTCAATCCCCTTTCAACAATCCCCAACAGTAAGCCCCATAGTTTCTGTTCATTGGAATGTACCTCACTTAACCAAACGTGGCGGTGCACTGTCAGCTTTCGAGATCCAGCCCTGTATGTGACGAGGACTCCTTCTTCGTGAGACTGTCCGGTGTAGACCTTGCTGGAGGGGTTCAACTGGCGACCTAGCAGAATACCGAGGGAATCGTGTTCGTCGACCGGTGCAGGGTTCTGGTGCCAGTTCTCATTCAAAAGACACTTATACCAAATCCCATACTCATCAGTTATCACAAAGGATTCTATTGTTGCGGTTCTCTTATTCGTCTGGTTCAGCAAGTGCTTCTCAGCCACTTTAATATCTTCTGGAGATACTTGTACTTGATTGCGAATACTTTGAATCGGTCTCAAGTACGTTCTTGCCATCAATCCCATATCTGACGGCTTTGCAGTGATTTGGTTGAACAAACCCGGCGGCCCACCCCATTTCCCGACAATGTAATCACCCATGAGAGATGCAGGTGCCCATCTATACCCCAGTATGTCTAATTTCGTTTTGGCTGTGGAGAATACTAGGCCGATGGGAACGTGTGGCATCAGTGACCAGAATTGATGCATTCTTTCCATGGCAGTTTCCACACCAAGAATGGGATCCAAGGGTAGGGACATAATGCTTGCAAGGCATATCGGCTCATCCCTAGCGTGGCTTGTGTCCCTAGCACAAAGCGAGTGGCGTATAAAGGGGAGTTTAGTCGACACGTGTCGTAGCTCCTCCTGTTCCCAGATCCGGGATGAATTATAAGAAAGCAGAATGGAGAGGTCTAGGGAGTGAGAGGGGCGCGAGGGGATGCGGGAAAAGTTCTGGGTCCAGGTATCTTGTATGACTTGGAATAGCTCTACCGCTTTGTCCTTGAATTGGAACCACACTCTCCGGCCTAATCGCCCTTCCTGGAACGTCCACAGCCGTCGTGACCAAGCACATAGTTCTATGCGAGCTACAAGGTCGACTGCCGACATAGGTTCAGAGACGAGAGACTCTAAGTAAGAATCAATTACGAGCACATGTGTCGCCAGTTCGTAGGGGTCCTTCAACTTCTTTGTGGCCTTTCTCCGTAATGATGGCGGTTTTCTCGGTACGCATAGTGTATCCATCCAGAACCTCTGTGTCGTAATAGCACCTGGCAAGTTCCTAAGCAATCCGACAAGATAGTGAAGAAAACACTTCGGTAGAGTGTTGTTAGTGTAAGGAAAGAAGGGAAAAGAAGGAGTGGTGAAAATCGGTATATGTAAGTGTGTAGGATCCAGCTGTGAAGCTGAGTGTAAGAGCTAGCCTATATATACTGGAGTGGATAGAATAACTAAGGTACTAGCCACCCAACAGTTGTCCTCTTCGTTACCGTATGTTAGGGTATGGCGTCACGTGATCCTTATAGGGGCCCGTGAGGGGTATAAATACAGGTCCGTACGGCTTTGGGGCTTCTTAGGAATCCTAAAAGGTTAGGTTTCAGACTGTTGTTAATACGAAAGGTTGCCCTGGCATTTTGATCCTATACAAAAACTGACACCGTGTCCGTCAGCCCACACATGAGAAATTGCAATGAATTCGCAGCCCTCTTGGTAAGCTTCAACAGACAAGTCCAAGGGGTCACTCGGGCTACCTCTACCATTGCCATGCCCTTCGTGGACGATGATAGGTAGTGCATTCATATTTAGCGTACTCTCAATATCAAGGTGAGACGCGCCTAGGGATTCACATCGGCAACCGTCCGATTGATGCTTCTGTCTGTAATCTTGAACATTCAAGAGGTTACATTTCTCCTCTGTGCAGGTGTCATGGCGTCCATGGCTTTTGGGAGCTTGTATATTCGCCAAAAACCAGAGTTTACCAAGTGACATCATGGTCGGACCGTCGAGAGAGGTCGTCCAATTAGGGCACCACCCATATGAAAACATCAACCTTAGTAGTGGCTCCCCACAATCCGCGAATCCTCGAACTCTCCAGTTTTGCTGTACGGGAGCTTCAAATCCCCTTTTGATGTGAATATCTTTGATTGCTTGGTTCAGGTATTCTCCAAGCGCGGCAATCGACATGCAAACGGTGTCTAGGCTTCTGTAGATTTCTATGCTTTTGATTTGTAGAACCTTTTCACGGGCTAACAGCAATGGATTGTAAAGGCTGTCTTTCCAGGCCATAAGTTGGGTTTGCTCAGTTGACCATTGTTTTGATATGATTTGTTGCGTCCACTCGCCAATGAGACTCGGTAGTTGAGACGTCGCCAGGATGAGCTTGTCATGTTTACTACGTTTATATAATGGATCTGCGACGACTTTCTTCCCGGTGAATGTAAATAGCAAGCCGAAAAATAACCAAGTCTGCATTAATCCCCCGATGGCTTGCGCGTCGACTTCCTTGCCGTAGCGACGGATAGAGAAGCTGCCATAATGGCCTCGGAATTCCCAGCCATAACGGGCGGGATTAGCGTTGCCAATAATTTAATCGATTTTTTAATTAATTAATTTCTTAATTAAATTGTTTTCGTTAATTAATGAAATCGTTTATTTTAATTAAGATAAATAATGGGCTTTTTTAATTAATTGTTTTTATTAATTATTAAACGTATAATGCATATTTCGATAATCGCGATATTAATTAAAACCTTTTCGAAAATACCTATTATAAACTTATTTGTATTGTTTATAAATAAAAATCGTTAGAATTTTTTAATATTTCGAATCCTGGTTTAATATGATCGAGCCATTTCGGTATTTCCAATTATTTATAACTAAAGCATTATTTTAAAATTGCAGTATTTTATATAAATAAATAAAATTTCCGTTAATAGTTTATTATTTTAAAATTTTTCCATTTTTATTATATTTAATTTATTTTTATTTTAATAAGCTATTTTTTCTTGCGATATGTTTATGATATTTAATTCATTTTTCGAATTGCGTTAAGGCGTTGCCTTTTTTTATGTTTTAAAGATTTCCTTTCGCTAATAGTTCCTGGAAAAAACTGTTTTCATATAGCCCAATACGAACGTAAAAAAGCTTTTTCGAATAAAACTTAGTAATAGCGAATATATCGCTTATTCGTAATTCGAATCGAACGGCGCGAAATTCGATATCTTAAAGCATAACGAATATATTATCGAAATGCTTTAAGTCGAAAACGAAAACGGCATTTTTAATATCGATATAAACGATAAATAATAATATTATTATCGCTATAATTAAAAAGGCTTTACGAAAAAATATAAAATTTAAATTATTAATAATTTTAAATATTATTTTACGAAATATTATTATATTATTATTACGGATTAATTATAAAACTACCTTTAGCAGTTTCTTTAATAATTAAAAAAATACGTTCGTTTTTTAATTTATTAATAAATTAAAAGTTATGCCTAATAATAATCCGTACGAAATATAATAAATAATTATAAATAACGGCTAATAAAATTAATTACGATATATAACGTTTTTTCGGCTATTTGCATTCGGAATTAATTTTAAGAATTATTAGGCTTTTTTAATTGCATTTTTACCGGTAAGACTTTTCGTAATTTTTATAATATTATTATAACTTAATTAAAACGGATTTTTTTATTCGCCCGTATTGTTATTATATAATAGCTTCGTAACGATATTTTTTCGAAAATCCATTTTTCGTTTAATATATAAGAATTTCCAAATAAAGAAAATGCTAAAAGTAATTATTTATTTTATAAATAACCAATAAAAACTTCAAACGCGGTTTATTGCAATATAAAAAATAACGGGCAGTTATATTATAAAAAATGTTATAAAATGCGTTATGTCATTGCGTTAAAAGCGTATGCCATTTTAGAAGTTACTGAAATAATACATATCTAACTATATATGGAAGCTGGAATGGCTGTATTACGTAACATATGCCTACCGATAAAGCATTTATATCGGCGTCTTCGGCGGTAATACGCGCTAAGGTGGCATAATCGTTTCAAGGTTATCCGGTTGCGGAAATAATTACGTAATAAGGATTTTTATAGCTTATTAAATATACATATATAAGGTATTATTATAACATAATTATACGTACATATAAGAAGCTAATGGCATTTTGCCAGCGACCGAATTACTGGTGGAATTCGAATCCAGGTTTTAAGAATGAAACGTTTAAGAAATGCTATCATATGTTATAAAATGCGCTATGCTACTGCGTTAAAAGCATGTGCCATTTTAAAAGTTACTGAAATAACATATATTTAATTATATATAAAAGCTGGAATGGTTATATTACGTAACAAAAAACATATTATTCCATTTTTAAGATATATTAAATTTATACGGCATTAATTATCGGTTCGGAATTTTTATTTTAAATAATACGAAAAATAAATTTCTTATTTAAATTATAAAGAATAGCTATTAATAAAAATATTTTTAATTAATAATAAAGCCTTTCGCCTTATATTCGAAATATTCTTATTTTTTATATTTCTTAGATTTTCTTTTTTTTAAATATAATGCTTAATAAATAATAATTACGCGGCGTTTTTGTTATTAGAAATATATTATTAATATCGTAGTTATCGCCTTCGTTTTTTTAAAAAAAAAACATCAACGCTAAATTTATTGCTATTAATTCGGTCGGTAAAGCTTATAAAGTTAATAATTTTATACGATAAAATGCCTTATAACGCGATACTTTTCGGCGAAAAATACGGACTTTTAAGGCTAAAAAGAAAGCCGTCGATTGTTAAATTATCGAGGAAACCATCGATAAATTTCTCGAAAATGCCGACAATAAAGCCGATAAAATCGAATATCTTATTTTTTATGCTTCCATTTACGATTCCAATAACGAAAATGAATTTGGTTGCTTTTTTAAGGTTTATAACGATACGAAATAAAACGAAATGCTATACGAAATACGTAATTCCTTAAATTTTAAGGAATCCATTAATCGATTCCATTATTTCTAAGCACGAATATCGAATAAAGGGTTCCGAATAACGTAAAAGTACGAAATTAGCCCCGAAAAATAACAAACCCTCGAAATAATAAAAAGGACTTTTCGTATTTTCGAAAAAAATAATATTATAATACGAATTAAATCGCGTTAGTATTAATATAATAATGCCTTTTTTATATAAATCAAAAATAAACCTTTAACGGCAATTAAATAAATTCAAATTATTAAAAGAAAAAACCGAAAATAATATATGCCCCTTTTTCTTTTCCGCTATATATTCGCTTTCGTTAATACGATATTTATTAAAACGATTTATTCGATTTTTTTAACCTGCTGCTTTTTTTTAATATATTATATTCTAATATTTCCAAACGTTTATTTAACGTATCTTAAAACGTAAACGAATTCTTACTAAATGCGGCTTCGAAACTATAATCCAATTAAATATTCGCAAAAGAAAAAAGGAAAATGTCCATTTTAATCGGGCGAACCCTAAGGTTTTCGGAAAAAATAATTATAACGAAATTCGAATCGGCTTAAAGCGGGCTTATGAAAAACTTTAAAAATATCGAAAAATATTAAATAAGGTTATTATATATTAAGGCATTATTATTTTTTATTTAAATAAACGCTTAAGAAACATTTAAGCATTAAATACCGATTTAATTAAAAGTATTAAAAAAAGAATTATTAAATATTAGTTATAGCAATACGTAAATTTAAATAAAGCTGTTAATTCGGATATATCCGTTAATTCGGACGGTTCGAATTTTAAAAAAGCCGATAAAATTACGATCGCTTTTGGGCCTTTAATTTACTTTCGTAAGAAAAAAAAAGCTTTCCCTTATTAACGCCTTATTCGATAATATTATTTCCGAACTTATAAACGATAAAAATAAAAATTATAAGGCAGCGGAAACAATTAAATAAAGGTAAAAACGTAGTTATATTATCCAGGCTTAAATGTGCCGGTCGCGTTTAATAAAGAGGTTTATTTAATGTAATAACTTAGGTTAGTAATTATTATAACTGCTCCTGCTTTCTTAATAACGGCCTTTTTTTAAATGTATTAACGTTTCGTTAATTTTGTTATAATATAACTCGAACCAAAATCCTCGTTTCCTTTTTTTCATGTTATTACCGTACCTTATATTTTCGTTTAACTTAATTATATAATAATGTTTTTTAAGTTTAAACGCGTTTATAATGGTATTTCATAATTTAAGCGTATTAATTTTAAGAAACTAATAATTAAGAAAAGGTAATATATTAAGTTAAAATAACCGGATAATGCACCTTAAGGAATAATCGTTTATAATACCGTTATAATTGCGTATGTTATTTAATTATGCTTGCGTTTTTTTTTTTTCGCATTTAATAAAAACCATGGGCTTTATTAAAATTAGGATTAAAATTAAGTCGATACTTGCAATTGTTATAATAAAGGAACTTATTAAATTGGCGATTATATTAATAATTATATTAATAATTATATTAATAATTATATTAATAATTATATTAATAATTATATTAATAATTATATTAATAATTATATTAATAATTATATTAATAATTATATTAAAGACTTTGCCGATAATTGCGGGTTAATTAATTAATATGGGATTTTTAAGATGTTAACCTTAATGAATTCCAGGATTGCCTTAAATTCCATTAAATATTTGGTTTGTGCCATTTATTCCTTAGCTATACGTTCGTTTTTATTATTAACGGTTTGCATTATGTTTTTTATTTCTTTTAATTACATAATAAAGTTTAACAAAATTATTTGCATTACGGTTATATCGTTTTTGGTATCGGTAACGAATTTAATTAAATCCGTAATTAAGGTTATAATTTTGTTTATATTTATATGAATTGCCGGTAATATGATCTTTATTTAAGCCGATATGGGTATAAACGATAATAATAATACGGATATTTTAAATTCGAATATTAATTAAAATATGGCTTTTAGCGTTAAGTTCTTGGTATTATTAAGCCATATAATTAGTTTTTGTTTTTAATATTTGCGCGCATTTATTTTTTTTTTAAACATAAATAGCTTTCGGAATTTATTTGGAATTATTAACCATATAAAGCCGACGGCTTTAAGTGTTTGCTTTAACTTAATGGATTAGATTTTATAGCAAATACGAAATGCTTTAATTAGGATCGATTAAGATAATATAGCATTATCCAATTTATTAATATTAATTATGCCATATTATTTTAAAATAACATAAATATTTTTTAAAGTAGTTATTATCGTTTTTTACATTATTTATTCGTTAAGGCGCATTTCGGATTAAATAAATTATAGCGCTTTAAAAATATTTTCGAATGTATTAACCTTACGAAAAGTATTAATTTTAAATTGGCTTATAATAAAGGATTTAATAATGTTTTCCTTAATATCCTTTTTATTGGAACCAGTTATTAATGTTTTATATTATAATATCGATTTATTTAACTTAATGAAGTTTTTAAATTCCTTTGGTTAATATTTATTTGTAACGATTAATAATTAGTTTTTTGAATAGTTAAAATCCTTTTTGCCGTAATCGAAATTGGCGAATTCGTCGATATTAACGATTATGTTTATATTAATAAATTCCAATTTAAAAGAGATTATATCAGGCAATTAAGATAATTAAGTAATAAAAATACTTTTAATTTTTTGTTTTCGTAATAATATAATTAATTATTAATATCGTTTAAAACTATAATTTTCTTTGGGATATTAAATTATTTGCTATCGATTTTATGTACCAAAGATTTAATTCTTATATAAGTATTTTGTATTATATTTTTAATCGTTTGATTTGTTATATTGCTTAGTAATAATTTATATAATCGAATTAATTAAAGGTATAATAAAAATGAAAGATATCTTTAATATAAGCGAAAGCGTTTATTAATATAAACGGCGAAACATAAATCTCGTACGGTTACGAAAACTTATTTTCCGTAATACGCGATTATAAAAACAACGAATTTAAGAATTATAAGTAAAAAATAAAAATGCTTAAAATGTTTTAGGATTTAAGTTAATTAAAAAATAAGGTTGCAATAATAAATAAAAATTACGAAATAATTGCGAAATTATAAATTAAAAGATATAATTTTATAATAAAAAGCCGTTCGGATTTAATATAATAAAGCCGATACGGTATTTAAATAAATACGCGTTTGCTTTATAATTTGCGTTAAAAAGTGCTTATTAATAATTGCATTTTTAAATTTATCGGTAATATTTTATCGACCATTTTTTATTTTAAGTCGTTTAGTTTAAATATTTCTTTAATTTCTTCGTTAAAGCGTACGTTTTTAATTAATTTAAGGTCTTATTTAAAGTTTGTTTTATGGGCTTTATCGTATTTTTCGACCAATATTAAGACGTTTTATATAAACAATTTGCATAAATATTATTCGTCGTATTATGTATCGTATGTTTTCCATTATATCAAATATTGGATTTCCGGTTTATAATTCGCTAATATAACGCGTTTATTTATTAATTTTTTAATTTCATATGATTTCCATTTATCGTCGTCGCTTTCGACGATAACCGTTCCGGCTTATAGCTGTTTTCGGTTATAAAGGTTTTTACTTTTAAAAACGGGAATTAATTAATTAATCGAAATCGTATTATATATTTTTTGATAACGTAAAAAACTAAGTTTATATATTAAGTCGCTTATTTTCTCGATAATTATTTAAGATTCGAATCGTTATTATAATTATTTACGTAATAACTTTCTTAAAAGGTTATAACTTTTATATAACTTAAAGTATATTTAATTATTTATATTAAAATTAATTTAACGTTTAACTTTATTATATCGAATCTTAAAGTTTATAATTACGAAATTAATAATTATTTTAATTCTTTTTAATAATATTACCGTATCGTATCGAAATTAACCGTATTTTTAAATAAGTCTAATATAAACATTATAAAACTAAGTTTAAAACCTATAATTATTTCGTTAAATAATTTATTAAATACGGTAAATTTTAAATTATTTATATTATGCTGCAATATTAATATAATAAATATTTAAGATTTATCGCTTTAATCGGCATAATATCGAATAATTATTTTAATATTTTTATTTCGTCGTTTTATTTAATTATCGGTTTATATATACCAGCTAATTAAAAAAGCTAGCTTAATATTTAATTTTAAAAACAGTATTTGCCATAATTCTAAAATAAACTTCCTGTTTCGGTCCGATGTTGCCTTTTTCGGCTAATTTTAATCGTAAAGCTTTTAATGTTATGCCGAAAATATAAACCTAATTTTTTGCCGTATACTTTATATGGCCTAATAAAAGGATGGCTTTTTTGTTAAATTTGTAAATAATAATTATAAATACGTTAAACGTAATAAAGCCGGCTTTTATTTATGGTATATTAAAAAATGATATTTTTAATACTTTTACGATAAAATCCCAAATAACGGTATAATAAAAAATGGCTAAATGATTAATAAATATAAGTTTTTTTAATTCTTTTTATATATTCGTTTTATTAATTATGCATTAAAGGCAATATTTCATATAATTTAATACCTTACGGATTAATTCGTAAATAATAAATCCTTTAAGGTTTTAAAGCATGCGTTTAAGGCCGAAATGATGTTTTTCGTTATAAACCAACTTAAATACGTTTATTATATAATTTAAAAATATATAAAGGTTTCGTTAATTAAATGGAAAAACATAATAAATAAGGTCGTTAATAATAATATATTTATATTATTTGCTTTAATGGTTTGTATTAAAATTAATTAACGTATTTTTTAGTTTTAATTACTTAATATTTTTCGAATAGCTTTATATTAGTCGTTGGCGAAATTTTAAATCCATAGTTATGTATGTTTTAACGAAATTACCGATAGCTTTAATAATATCGTTTAATTTTAATTTAATTAAGTTATTGGCTTTTTTAATATCCTTTGCGGTTTTTTTATAAATAATTAAAATAATACGTTAAAAACAACGTTAATTTTGCCAGGAATATAATAAACCTTTATTTTAAATTATAATAAATATGCAAATATTATTATTAATTAAGGGTTTATTTTTACGACGTTTAATATAATTAACCGTTTTTATTTAATAATGCCTTTAATTATTTTATGATTTGTTAAAATAATAACGAAATATTTATACGATTAAAAGTATATGCGTTAATGTCGTATAATTTAAACTAAATAGGCGGCTTTTAATTTAATCGTATTATAATTCTTTTTTGTTTTTATAAGAACTTTTAATAAAAATATAATAAACTGGATAAAATTAACCGGTAATATTTGGCCGTTTTATATTTGGTTAAGATAAAATATAATAATTCCGAAACCTCGTTATTTTAATGCATTTATTTTTATAAATATAATTCGATCGTAATCTTAATAAATTAAAACGAAATCGTTATATAATTATACTTATAATATATTAAACGTTTTGCGTTTAATGTATTTTAATTTAAACGTTTATTTCGTTATTTATTTTTTTCGTGCGGTTTATGATTTGGAAATAAAGTTTTTTTTTACGTTTAATAACATTTTTGTTTTTTTTAATTAAGAAAAATCTTTTATTAATACCATAATACATATTTACGAAAAAAAAATGGTTATATCGATATAACGCTTAATTGCTCCCAATATCATAAGAAACTTAAGTTTTCGAATAACATTAAGTTTATTAGGAATTATCGACGTTCCGAATACGTTAATTTAGAAACCGACAGCTTAATTAAAAAATATCCAATAAAAGATTTCTTTAAATTAAAAAAAAGCCGATTTTGTCGAATAATGCGAATACTTTATGCAAATAATTATAATAATTATTAAAAAGATCGCTATAAATAATAATATCATTAATATATGCCTTAACGAAATTCTTATAAGGCATTAATTTGTAATTAAAAAAGCGTTAACCGAAAACAGCTAAATTGCAAAAACTTATAAATATTACGCTAAATATTTCGAAACCTTTTGGAAATATAATAATCATTTTATGCCTATTTTTAATTCGAACCGGAAATTAATAATAAAACGTTAAACCATCGACGATGCATTAATATAGCTTTTTTTTAATCTTTATTATAAGATTATTTATATGTATTAAAAAGTAATTGTTTTGTTTTATAACGTCGTTTAATAGTTATAAATCAATTATTAATCGACCGATTCGCTTTTTTTAATTAATTTATAAACCACGAATAATAAAGTTACAAATAAAATAAAATCATTTATTTAATCGAAACGTTTTAAATTATGCATAGATTCGAACTTCTTTTTAACGACTGTTTCGTTTTCGGCGCTTAATAAATAAAGGGTTTTAAATTTATATTTATCGCGCCAGTTTTCGATAAGTTTAACTTTTATTTTTTCGTTTTCGAATAATTGGGTTATGTTTTTATTGCGTCATATGTCGTAATTTTCGACGATTTTTTAAATAATTTTTATTTCTTAAGATTTTTTACGTATATATTAATTCCGTTTTTGAATTTAATAAACTTTATATTTTTTGGAATTATAATATTAAATAATGGTTTCTTTTAATTAAAGCTTCGTTTATTAATTATAATATTTTATAAATTATTATTTATAGCCTTAAGAAATATTATCGTTACGTATGTATTATCGTTAATATAGAAATTTTTCATAAGCTAATATTAGCCTTAGCTATTTATTTTATCGAAATTAATACTATTTAACGTTACGGCGAAATTAATTTTTTCTTAAGTAATAATAAAATATTCGTCGTTATTAAAATTTATAATTATGCCGAACTTGGCTTTATATTAAACTTTTTAAAATAAATCCGTATTATTTATATATAAAATAATTTTTAGTATTTTCGCTTTAATAACGGCATTAAATGCTTTAACGTATTCGATAATAAAATAATATAACCTTATAACTTTTATTGTTTTATCGATTTCCGGCAAATTAATATATAAAACTAATATTTCTATTATTGTTTTAAAAGGAATTGTTATTATGACCTTAATTAATATTCGTTTTTTTATAAAGTTTCGACGTTTAATGATTTTAAATGATATAATGGCATTTTAATAAAATTCCATAATAAGAATTTTCTTAAGGTAATTAATTAATATATTATTCTTATTATTAAATTCGTTTTTTAAAAAGAAATGAAATTTAAGTTTATTAATTATTTATGCGATAATTATAATGCGTATTAAGATATTTTAACCGTATATTAATATATATAAAATATTAATAATAAATATTGCCTTTTCGGTAAATTTAATATTACTTCCGATGCCTTCGGTTATAATAGCTTTATAATCTTTAACGGATCTTTTAATATAATTTATTACGTATTCTTTAAGCCAATCTTTTATTATAAGTTAATGAAATACGCTAATATTTATATATATCATTAATTCGCGTTGCATTATTTAAACCATAATTTTTAAATAAATATATTTTATTAACGGATCTTAAAAGTTTATACGTTTAAGACGTATAATAATTACCGAATAATCGTTTTCGTAATATATACTTGCCTTGTTATTTTTATTATTTATATCTTTAACGAACGGAAGCTTTAATAAAATAACGGTAATTTTTAACATATAAAAATTAATATAAACGTATTTAAAATAAAATATTCGAATATTAAATAATATATTATATTTGCAATAAGTTTTTTTAAAGATAAATATATCGTTATTTTTAATTTAAGGGCATTTAATTATATCGTTAATTAATCCGTTTCATTCTTTATTATTACCTTTAGTATACGTATTATTATCGGAATAATTATTAATAAATATATAGCCATTTGCGAATAACTGGGCCTTTTAAGCTTTGCGGTTTTCTTATTTATATTCGAACCAGATTTTATTTTCGAAATAATAAATGCTATTTGTTTTTTTACGGATTAAACGGATTAAACGCTTTTAACGACGGAACTGGAAATTGCGGTTTATGTTCCGTAAGATTTAATTATTTTTATATTCTTTTCGGAAAAATCGTAATTTGTTATTAAAGTTATTCTTTTAAAAGCTTTAAGAATTATTTAAATTATTTAAATTATTATAATTACCTCGTAAATTATTTCGACTTTTATAATTATTAAATCGATTACGGTAATTGCCGCGTTTTTTATTATTTTTATTATCGTTATTATATTTATTATTATTATTATATTTATTATTATTATTATATTAATTATTAAATTCGTCGGTAATCGTATATATTAATTAACGTTAAGCTGAAATTAATAATAAGAGCTAATTTTAAGAATTAAAGACCTAAATTAAAACGGGAATTTAATTTCGTATTAATATTTCGTTTAACGTAAAACCGCCTTAAGATTTTGGTTTTTGGCCTTTTATTAAAAGGCGGCGTTTATAAAAAAAGCGGCGGTTTTCGACGTATATTAAATAATCGTCGAAGGTTATGTTTTCGACCGGGCATAAAACGTATTCCTAAAGGTAAAGATTTAATTCGTTATATATGAAAGTTATTTATTAAATCGGGTTTTTTATTTTATAAGCTTTGCAATAACGGATAATTTTTATTAATTAGTTACGAAATAATTTATCGTTAACGATGTTTTAATAAATAAATATTATTATTTTAAAAAAGCCAATTATTTGAGTTTCGTTAATTTTAAATTTATTTATAAGTTTATTAAAACGGCTTAATTATTGGCCTTATAAAATAGTCGTTAATTTAATAATAATTATAACGATTATTATAATTAAGCGGTATTACGTAAAAATTAATGAAAGTTCTTTTCGATAATTTTTGCTTTATTGCGATCGCTTTTTTTTGTTTTTTTTACGTTATCCGCAAATAAATATACGTTACGATAATAAACGTTTTTATTAATAACAACGCAATCCCTTTTGCCGAAAAACTGTTCCAGGTTAAAGTGGAAATATTCGAAGTTATAAATTTTCTAATCGTAAATGTTACGATTCGATAAATTGCGGTAATTTGCGGCTGTTTTTTGCATTTCATTAAAGAAATTGCTTATTAATTTATTAACCGTAATTTTTATAATAACGACCATAATTACGGCTAATTCGTTAATTTTTTAAAAATTTGCATTACGTTTATAACGAATTAAGGCATTATTATTGCTATTATTATTATTATAATAAAAGCGTTTATTGCTTTTTAACGAAACATTATTATTATTTTCCAAATTACCGGCGTTTGCGGCTTAAATTCGTTATTATTTGGCTTAAGGTTTATTTTAAGGTTATTTTTATTACCGTAAAAGCTAGGCAAATCGTAAGGATAATCGGAAAGGTTAAGTTTATTATTAGCTTTAAAAAACTTAATATATAAAATCGAAAGAATGCATTTATTTTTAATTCCTATTTTTTTAATTTTAAGAAAATGGGTTTTCGCTTTAAAAGGTTCGGTCCCGTTAATGACGGCGTATATGCTTATTTAAAGGTAAATTATTTTTGTTTTTAATATTTTCGTACGATTAAATAAAATCCTTTCGAACGAATAAATCGCTTTCCATAAATCCTTAATTCATAATTAAATCAATATAAATAAGGGATAATTAAATTGCTTTACGGACTTTACGGATTTTACGACGGGTTTTTAGTATTTTTATGGCTTTATTTATTATTTCGTCGTCGTTTAAATATTAAACCTTAACGTCTTTGCTATTGTTTGATTATTCTTCGTTTAATTATTCGTCGTTTAATTATTTTTCGTTTCTTAAAAATAAGGCTAAAAAACTTCTGGCTATAAATATACGTAATATTTAATTAAGGAAAGTTAAGAATAATGCAACGGATATCGGTATTCTTTATGGAACATATAACGTTTAAAAACGGAATTAAATAATTCCTTTTCGTTATTTAAGATTTTTTGAAATTTGGTTAATAATAAAGATTGCTATTTAATTTTAAACAGAATCGAGATTTTAATAACGTACTTAACTTTTTTGCAATTCCTTTTAATAGCGGTTAATAAATCGTATTATAAAAAAAAGCGTTTAACGGAATCCGAAGGTATTTATGGCTTACGGGTCTTCGTTTAATGCTAATTCTTAAAATCGTAGCCTTTATATAGGTTAATTTTAAGGTTATATAACGGAAATATCGTTTTGTTTTAAAAGGCTTTTAATTTCGTTAATATTCTGCGTTTATTAAAAGCGTATAACGTTTAATCCAGGGTATTTATTAATAAATGCGAAAGTCTTGCAGCAATTTGCAAGGCCTTTTTTAATATAAAATAAACGCTTTAAAACTTAAGAAAAAAATAACATTAAATCTATTAAGTCGGCTAAAAAAAATATATATAAATAAGGTCTAACACAAGGTTTTAATAAGGTTTCGCAAATTAAGTTAAGATATAAAATTAAGGTATAAAATTGTACAAATCCTTTATTTCGTTTAGTTTAACGCTTTAACGGCGGCGGCTTAAGGGAAATAAAAAGGAAAATTATTCTTAATAAGAACAAAATATTATATTAATTATATTGTATTAAATTGGATTGTATTAATCCGGATCGACCGGAAATGCTACCATTTATAAAGCAACGGAAATAATTAAGTAAACGTAAAAACGTAGTTATATTATCCAGGCTTAAGTGTATCGGTTGCGTTTAATGGAAAGGTTTATTTAATGTAATGGCCTAGTTTAGTGGCCATTATAACTGCTCCTATTCTCTTAATAAAAATAAACTTTAACTTTATTTTACGATAAAAAAATCTGTTTTATTTGCTTAAATAAGAATATATTTAAATAATAAAGGAATTACCGAAAGGAATTTCCTAAATTTAATCGCTTTATAATTAACGTATTTTTTATTTCCTTTATATTAATTAAATATAAAAAGGTATTTAATTAATATAAATTAACGATAACCTCTTAACGGAATAATATTAAAATTTTAATACTGAAAATTATTTAATATTTAAAGCGTTAGTTTAAAAACGATTCGAAAGAATTATAAAAAATAATTAAAAAGATTACAATAAATGCCAAACCTTTAATAGGTTTGCATTAATATACGGCCCGATATTTATTTAATTAAAGCTTTAATTATATTAATTAGCCTTAAAACGCGGAATTCTTTTTTTAATTATAATTATATTAATTAAAAAATTCGAAATTTATTAATTAATTAAATTACTAGCAACGCTAGGCGGGGTACGACTTAAAATCTCCGCCGTCGTATTCATCCAATAGCAGATACGGGACGTCGATAATGTTGCTAATAGCAGAGCTAATAGCAGAGCCGGACGGTACTGGAAGATGATCCATAACCAAGAAAAGGGATGGCTGAATTGCTTTACGTACGGCCCGTTCGCACCGAAGGAGCGCAACCTTGGACAGGTAGCCCAAGTGTTGAATGCCAGCTGCAAGTGCGCAGAAGCTTCCAGTGCCAGTTGCCACGCGCCCTGCCGCCCTTTCTTAAACCTTTCTCTTTTTTTTATTTAAAAAAAGGAAAATTGCTTTATTACTTAAATTGGTATTTATGATTAAATAATTTATATATATATATAATATAATAATCTCTCTTTTATTATAATATAAGCAGGCTTATTATTAATGCAGCCAGCAAAATAATTAAAAAACTAAATCTCGTTTTTTTAATTAAAACAAAACAATTAAAAAATTAACCGTTTTTTGACGTTTTGTTTATAATTAAACAAAAACTCCTATTAAATAAGTGCATATCGGGCCGGGCCGTACGTTAATTTGAAGCTGCTAAAAGCTAGGAATCCCTTTTTACCCCCTTAATTAACCCTTATAATTCCTTTGGATCATTCTTAAACCAATGCTTTAAGTACTGAATAACCTTAATTATCGAAATTTTTATGTCGTTCCGTTATAAGGTTATCGTAAGCTTGCATTAATTAAATACCCTTTTATATTCAATTAATATAAAAAGGGCCAAAAAAACGGTAATTATAAAGCGGCTAAATTTAAGGAATTTCTTGCGGTAATTCCTTTATTATTTAATTACATTTTTATTTAAACGAATAAAGCCCGTTTTTTTTAATACGAAATAATGTTAAAGCTTATCGTTATTTTTATTTTTAGGTTTGGAAGTAATATTATTAAATAAGCCATTAATAAGGGAAAATTTTTTTTTTGCTTTTCGAAGCCGAATAAAGGCCCGAAAATAATAGGGGTTTCGTCGGCTTTATTAGGATTAAATGTATCGAAACTAAAAGCTTTATTCGAATTTGCATAATATTAAAGCCAATATTTAATAATTCTTTTTATAATACTTTTAATTAAGCTTTTATTTAAGGCCCGAATATTTTTTATACGCTTATTCGGATAGAAAATAATGAAGGCCTAATACATAATAACTTCGTTTAGTATTTCTTAATACCTTTAAAGTTTTCCGTAAATACGCTTTAAACCGGTCCGGATTTTGTTATAATTATTTTTTCCTAAAACGTCGGGATTCGTCCAATTAAAATGGGCATTATTTTTTCTTTTGTTGCGAATATTTAACCGGGTTATAGCTTCGAAGTTACGTTTTATAAGGATTCGTATACGTTTCGAAATGCGTTAAATAAGTATTTGGAAATACTGGAATATACTATTACGGGCTATTATGGCTTCGTTTCGCAAATCCGAATTCCATTAGTTATATAAAATTCTAAGCTAAAAAAGAAAGGAAAGGAAGGAATTAAAATAGCAGAAGCAGGAAAACTATTGCTTTAATAAATGCTGCGGTTCCAGTGCTAGATTTATTTGTCTTGTTCCTTATTTTTATTTTCTTATATGTACATTTTGGCTATATATAATATTGTACTTATAGCTATCGTAACATTACCCTTCCCTTTAAAAAAGCCGCGTTTCGAGGCTTTTTTTTTGCAAAAAGAAATGATTTAGTCGGGGCTCGAATCGCAATTGCTTTTTAAATAACGGGAAGGTATTTTCGGATTTATGTATTCCTTTATTGTATTATCGGGCTTTTAATACCTAAATACGTAACGTTATGTATTTTTTATAGTTGCTATTACTGGTTTGGCCTAAAGATGGTTTATTAATTATTTTATTAATTACTTTCTTTTAATCCCATTAAATTTTTTTTTACGTAATTCTTTTGCGGAAATTGGCGCCGCCGTATTATCGTTTTTATGGGGTAAATCAAATTTATCGTATTCAGCGATTCGTTGCCATGCTTTAAGTCGTACCGAAAGGCCTACTTGTTCCGGGTTTTCGTCGTGGTATTTCTGTAATATAATCGGATTATTCTTAAAGCCTTTAGCGTTATACCATTCAGAATTTAAATTCCATCTTTTCCATTATACATAATATTGCAGCTTCCCGTAATATAAACGTAATAATAATACTTAATCGACTTTTTATTTCTTTTTGCTATTAAAATCGACTTTTTTACCGTCCGAATTATTAGGCATTTGTTTTAATAAAGGAATATTCGGAAATTTCCGTAACCGGTTTGCGTAAAAAATATAAAAACCTTTCCATAACGGTAATAAGTTAAGTTTATAAAAATATCCGTTCATTTCGATTATCCGGTAATAATTCCTTATTATTAAGTAATTTAATTTATTGCTTAATTAATCCGTTTATATATTTTTCTTTTTTAAAATATATACCTTATTTCTTAAACCGAAGTCCGGTTTTTTGCGGTATTTATTGGCTTATATGCATATTTATTTTTATAACTTTGCAAATGCTTCTTAGGCGGAAATAAGGAATTTTTGCAATATATCGGCAATTAATTATGCTTTTTTTTTGTTAAGCTTTTCCTTAATCGAAACATTCTCGAAATTAATGGTTCGCTTATTTTAATTAAAGGATTAAGGCATTAAAAATCCCAATTTTACTTTATAAAAAAACAATCCTATAAATTTATAAGTTAAACTTACCTATATAAAATTTATTACGGACATAACGAAAAACCAATTATTTTGGTAATAATTAATAAAAATTCGCAATCGTTGGTTTATATATTTATTTATGATTTCGGCTTAATCTGTCGTTTAAAAATGTCCAGCTAAAAATAGCTTCCATTTAATACCGAATAATTTAAATAATTCGTTTATGAAATCGGCAGTAAACTGTGGTTTTCGGTTATTAACGATAGTTTGTAATATTCCGTATATACGATAAGGGCCGTAATAATACATTATTGCGGCATTTTTGGCGGTGGCTAATTTAATATAAGGAATATTTTAAAACCTTTTATTTAAACGATTTATTATAACGAATACGTTATTTTTTCAAAATTTATTTATAAACATGGAATAAAAGTCCATAACGATGTAATTTTAAGGTTTTATAAATATAAACAAAAAATACAACAGGCCTAAGGTTTTATTCGTAAAATTCTTAAAGGCCTTGCATAAATAATTATTTACGAATTAAATAACGTTAATAACCCAGCCTAGCTATTAATATCTTTTTAAAACCAATTTCCGTATTTTATAACGTTCAGGATATCCTATTATTATGCAACAATATATTTCTTTAAATAATTACGTATGCAGGTTATTAACGGAAAATATTACCAAACGATCCTTTTAAAATATTAACCTTTTTTATATAAAGAAGTTACGGGTTTTTGCATTTCTTATACGGTTACGGTATATTTTTAGCTTTAGGCATATTGCATTCGTATTTAAGACCTTATCGATTAATTCCATTCCAATTATGTCGAATAATTCGAGATTCTTATTTAAGAGATATAATGCATCGATATAAATCGAAGTTATATTGGTTTTTATATTATTTTGCAATTTATTTGCATATTTTGGTACTTATTAAAACAATATTATAATACGATATGCATTTTTCTTTTTTTTTATATTTTAAGATCTTTCGATTTGCAGGAAAAAATATTAAATAATACATTATCTTTCCTTAATTAATATTCGATTATAAAGTAATACTGGAATAATATTTCTGCCTATTTTATTTGTTTTATATTTAATATTTGCTTAATAATAAAGTACTTAAAAACTCGGTAATCGGTAATAATCGAAAATAGCTTTTTACGTTAAAGGCTTATTAATTCCGATCGTTAGGCTTATAATATATATACGATTGCCATTAATTCCTTATCGTATATTAGGTAATTATGTTTTGCATCTTATATGTTTTCGGAATAATAAGTTACTGGATGCTAATCTTTTTTTTTAAAGTTTCTTTATAGAAATACGCCGGTTATTACGTTATTTAAAGCATCGGTTTCAATTTTGGTTTCCAGGTTATATAAGAAATGTCGTAATATGGATGCCGTTATTAGCTTTTTTTTAAGAGTTTTAAAGGCGGTTATACGGTTTATTCTGGTTATATCGAATATTTTACCTTTGCGTATTAACTTTATTAAAGGTCGTATAATTCGATTATATTCGTATACGAATTTACGGTAAAAGTTATAAAATCCTAAAAAGGATTGCACTTTTTTAAGATTTTTCGAGATCTTTTAATTCTTTAGTATCGCCGTTTTTGCGGGGTTTATTGCAATTCCGTATGTATTAATAATGAATTCCAAGAATTTAATTTTTATTACATGGAATTCGCATTTATTTAAATCAATTTATAATCCTGCTTTACGAAAACGTTATAAAACCTTATTAATATGCTAAACGTAATTATCCATGTTCTCGGAAAATATTAGAATATTATCGATATATGCGTTACAAAAGTTATTCAAATAATCGAATAACGCGTTATTAATAAACCGTTAAAAAGTAACAAAACCGTTAATCAAACTAAAGGAAAGCATTTTATATTTATATGTTCCGTATTTTGTTTTAAATATAATCAAGTCTTCGTTTTCGGATCGGATACGTATACGATAAAAGGCTTATCGAATGTTTATTTTAATAAAGATTTTTGCCTTCGAAATTCGGACCAAAATCTCCTTAATTAAGAATAACGGATATCGGTTTTTAATAATAAAGGCGTTTAATTTGCGGAAATCTATGCAAAATCGTAATCCTCCTTTAGGTTTCGGAGCTATTAAAACGGATATAACCCATAAGGCGCCGCTTAAAACGATAAAGCCCTTTTGAATATTATTAATTAAATACTTTCGATAAGCTTTTAACTTTTTAAGGAACATTTTATATAAAGGACTAAATTTTAAGTCCTTAGGGTTTCTTTCGATCTTTATTTTGTAATTTATTTTTCCCTAAAGTTTATTTCGAAAAAGTAATAAGTTATTCGATTTTGCTTTATTAAATACATCTAAGTATTCGTAATAAGCCTTTAATATTATATTAACCATTCGGTTTTTAAATTCCTTTTTATTACGAAACATTAAAGCTTAACTGCGTTTATCTTTAATAATTTTATTAATTTTATATAAAGTAATTATAATAATGCTTGCTTTTATTTCGGGGTTTTTCGTAAAATGCTAAAAAGTTACTGCTCCAATTATAGCTATGTTCGGTAAATAATGCTTATACCAGCAAAATCCTTTCCGAAAGATATAAGGTTCTTATGCATCTTTTTCCGGATATGCATTCTTAAAGTTTTCTTTTTCTTCGGAAATAAAGTCATCTTCGTTTATCGAATCGAATTATTTCTTTATTTTACGTACTTTAAGGGGTTATCGTAATATAGGAGTTTTCTTTTAATAACCAATATTATTTTATATGGCTCGGGAAAATATAGGCTTAAGTAACAAAAAATAATCGCGCTTTAAAGCAAAAAAAATAAATTGCATTTCTTTTAAGTTCTTAAGTTTTTTCTTTATTTATTTTAAAATTTCGGCCTTACTTTTGCGTTCGATAAATTCCATCGTTTAAAAAGGGTTTTCCGCAAAACGAATCGTTTTTCTTTCATTTCCGCGTTTTTTATCTTTTTTATTTATTAATTTTTAACGCCGGTATATTTTAGCCTAAAATTTGCCTTCGGTATTAAGTATCGGTCCGGTAGCGTTATTTATGGCAATATCGTAAATGGATTTAATTAATTATTCGTTAGGAAATAAAAGCCTGCGATTTATTGGATCGATTATTATTTCGTATTATTCGAACCATGTCTTTTTAATAATAACATCGTATTTTATATTCAAAACCATAAAGAATATTCGGTTAAGTTTTCGTCCGTAAATTCGAAAGTTTAGGAAAATAAAAACATCGATTAATTAAATAACTTGCTTATCAAATCTTTTTATACGGTAAAACGTAAAACCTATAATAAATAATACCTAAAATCGTTTTAATATTTTTTTTGTAAAATTTATATTAATAAATAAAAAGCCATTTATTCCCGTATCGCTAAAAGAAAATTTGGTAATTAATAATAATCCATTATAAATTACGGTACTAATAAAAAATAAAGGTTTTTCTTTAAGGATTTATTATAAAAAATTAAATGATATCTTAATTCCGATATTCCTTCGTAATAATTTCC
This sequence comes from Diatrype stigma, assembly GCA_022225965.2. Classification (NCBI taxonomy): domain Eukaryota; kingdom Fungi; phylum Ascomycota; class Sordariomycetes; order Xylariales; family Diatrypaceae; genus Diatrype; species Diatrype stigma. Next base: position 24,034 of record JAKJXP020000128.1, on the reverse strand, counting down.
TTAAGAAAAAGTCCATATGTTCCAGGATAATTATTTTTCCGACTTATCGGTATTTTGGGTTAACTTGCGTAAATTAAACTCCGGCTTAGTATAGTAATCGACGATATTGTTAATTTTCGCTTTACGCTTTTAAAAGGTTAAATTACGGTTGGGGTTTTTAGGGCATTCGCGGAAGATATATTCCTTTTCGGTACAAGTGAAGCATTTTCCTTTAAGTGCATATTAACGGACTTATTCGGAAATAAGGCGTTAATTACGATTGCTATTATTATTAATACCTGGACTTTCGTTAGCGGCTTAAATGTTACCGCCTTTATTAAATTTTCCGTAACTTCCGCGACGTAATCGTTAAGTATTTCGTTCGATTTTATCTGGCTGTTTTTATTTATAAAACAATTTCATTTCAGCTACAAAACGAACGTACTTATTAAACGAAACAAAATCGTCTAAATAATAATTAACCAAAGCGATTCGAATACGAATGGAAAGTTTTTTACGGAATTCGAACTTCTAGGATTTTTTAGGCTTATAGCATTTTCTAGCTAATCGTACGAAATTATTTTTAAAGATAACGAAATCGGTAAAGTTATTAAGTCTTAAACGACGGAATTCGACCTTAAATTCTTTTAATCGATTGGGATTATTATATTTAATTTAAAGATGCTTTATGAAATTTTCGGAAATGGTAATTTAATCGGAATAAGTGGAACGGAAATAAGGTAAGGTATTTTTTATGGCAATGCCCTTTAAATGGAACTTAATTTCCGTAAGCTTTATTTCGTTATTAATAAAATAATTAGCGTTTATCTTAAAACGATTTTGCATTTGCTAATATTAACTTTCGAAGTTCATTTTATTTTGTTTTTCGTCGGCGTAGAAATCGGGAACGTCCAGCTTGTTGCTTTTCTTTTTGGTACTTAAAACATTAGAAATTCCAATAAATAAGTTAACATCGCATAGGCGTTCTTTTAAAATATTAATTTCCTTGTTTTTATTTAATATATTATGGGCTTATTTTTTTAATTAATCGGTTAATAATTAAATGTCCTTATCGAAATTAGCGTTTTTTTCGGCATCATAAAAAATGGATTCGCTTTTCGTAAGTTTATTAAAATAATATACCTAACGGAAAAAAATTCGAATGGATCGATTTAATTTCATAACGAGATCGGTTATTTTTTCGATTTATAATTAAATGGCCATTATTATTAAAGCACGCATTTTTACCTTTTAATAAAGGGCCTTTAAATCCTTTTCGTAAAGATTTTTAAACGCTATTAAAATTAAGGTTCCATTAATATTAAGAAAAGCAAACTTTCCAGTTTTAATTAAGGCAATAAAAAAAAAATCCGTTTCGCCTTTTTTCTTGCTATAAATAGCAGCCAATTCTTTAAGTTTGTCGAATAAATTTTCGTAAAATTTATTATTTTTAAACATAATAATAAACTTTTCTATATCGTTTTCGGCAGCCGCGCTTTTAAGTTTATAATAAATGGATTGCTTAATAATCTCGTATTTATTTTTTTCTTCGCCATAAGTAACGGTTTCTTCCGAAATAAAAGGGGCAATTTTTATATAATCCGACCGTCGTTGCAATCGTGTTTTTGATATTTTGTTAAATCCCAAATGGATACTTCGAATAAAAACAAATATATAGAATCGCATTTTTTTGCGTATTTATAAAACGGCTTTAGCCGTTTTTTCGGATAATTGCATCATTATGGGAATCGGGTTTATTAATTCGTATTCCGGCGATTTTCGCTTGTCGATCTTTAATGGAATATTTAAGATAATCCTTAATGCGCTTTAAGCTGTAGCCTTAATTTGTAATTATTCTTTTCGAAAATGGAATATTATATAAACCTTTCCAAGCAAAAAAATAAGCTTAGAATTATATTACGAGCTATTATGGCTTCGTTTCGCAAATCCGAATTCCATTAGCTATATAAAATTCTAAGCTAAAAAAAAAAGAAAAGGAAGAAATCAAAACAGCAGAAGCAGGAAAACTATTGCTTTAATAGGTGCTACGGTTCCAGTGCTGGATCCACTTGTCTTGTTTCTTATCCTTATTTTTTTGTATGTATATTTTGGCTATATGTAGTATTGCACCTGTAGTTATCGTAACATATGCTATATTAAAAGGAAGCAACAGTTTTAAAAAAATCTAATAAATCGTTTTGGCGAATATTAAATTAATTAAAAATAATTCGTAAGAAATTGAAAAAAAAAGAAAAAAGGATTAAGGCATATATTATTTTTATTTTTTTTAATAACTTAAATTTATCCAGTTATTGCCGAAAAAATGCTTTTATTTTATATAATAAAGGCATTATTATATTAATATTGCGGCGATTATTTTTATGCCATAACGTTATTTTCTTAAAAATCCGTAAAATTCCCTTTATTGCTTAAAACGAATGTTATTTTTCGGAATTAATTTCGTATTTTTAAGCTATTTGGATTTCCCGATTTGCTATTCGCGTTTGGAAATAATAAAAGCGATTAATGAATTCCTTAAAGTTTAAAGAATTACGTATTTTATATAATACGCCGTTTTATTTTATATCGTTATATACTTTAAAAAGGCACCTTAATTTATTTTCGTTATTGGAATCGTAAATAAAGGCATTTATAATGGAATATTCGGGGCTTTCGTTATTATTATCGGCATTTTCGAGGAATTCGTCGACGGCTTGTTCCGTAAATACATAGTTGATAGCTTTTTTTCCGGCCTTAAAGGCGCGTATTTCTTGCCGGAAGGTATTACGCCGTAAGGCATTTTATCGGATAAAATTGTTTATTTTATAGGCCTTATTAACGGAATTAATAGCAATCGTTTTGGTATTGTTGTTATTTCTTTAACGGAAACGAAGGCGGTAATTACGATATTAATAATATGTCCTTAATAACGAAAATACCGCGTAGCCATTATTTTTTGGGCCTTATTTTTAACGAAAGGGGATATCGGAAATATAAAGAATAGAAATGTTTCGAAAATAAAATAAAGGGCTTTATTATTAATTAAAAATATTTCGGTTAATAATTTTTCCATACAATTTAAATAAAAAACTTATTTTTTGCGTTATTTAAAAATAAAAAATCCAAAACGATAATTAATGCCGTATAAATCCAATATATTTTAAAAATAAAATCCCATGTTTTTTACGATATAATTGCCCATAATACGATATAACGTAATAAGCCGCATTCGAAATTTTTATCGTCGATTTATAAAATAAGCAATTATTTCGAATATTTCCTTTTTGTTAAGAAATTTCTATATATTAAACGAAAAATGGATTTTCGAAAAGGCATCGTTTCGAAATTGTTATATAATGGCAATACGAACGGATAAAAACAAAGTTTCCAATTAAGTAACGATGGTATTATATAAGTTGCGAATTATTTCGCTTACAAAAATTCGATTAAAAAAACCCAGTAATTCTTAAAACTAACCGCGAACGTAAATAATCGGAAAAACGTCGCATATAATAATAAATTTTATAAGCCGCTATTTATAATTATTTATCGTATTTCGTACGGGTTACCGCCGGATATAATTTTTAATTTATTAATAAATCGAAATAATAAACGTATTTTTCCGGCTATTATCGAAAGGGTTATTCGTTTTTGCGGAATTAATAAAAATATTTTAATATTCGTATTAAAGGTAATATTTAAAACCGCTTATAATAAATCCTTTATATAATTTATTAAAGCCTTTTTAATTATAACGGAAATAATATTAATACTTTTCGTATTTTTCGATATCGATATTATCGTCGATTTTCTTTTTCGGCTTCGTTTACGTAAATAATATATTCGCTATAATCGAGAATTTTCGAATAAGTGCTCGATTCGATTTACGAATAAGCGATAAATTCTTTATTATTAATTCTTATTCGAAAAAATTGCTTTCGTTCGGTATTGGATTCGATAAAAATAGCCTTTTTAAGAAATCGTTAACGAAAAAGAATTTTTAAAGCATAAAAAGCGGCAATATTTTAACGTAACTTTAAAAATGGGCTAAATATCGTATAAATATCGTTAAAATAAAAGTAATTTAAATTAAATGCTTAATAAAAAAAAGCAATTCGGAATAGCAAATTGCTAAAAGAAACTTTATTTTTTTATATAAAACTTTGCAATTTCGGTATTATAATATGAAAATCGGCAATTGGAAATACCGAATTGGTTCGAATGTATTAATTAAAAGCTCGAAATAACGGAAAATTCTCGTAATTCCTCTTATTTAAGCAATACGGATATACGTATAACGAATGCTTTTTAAGGGGTTTTAATTAATATTGCGGTTTTCGAAATAAAGAGAAAAAGAAAAAAAGAATTAAGGGGAAAAAGAAAAGAAAAGAAGGTATATACTTATTAATTATTAAAAAAAACCCAATTAAAAAAGGCCATTATTTGTTTTAATTAAAAAGGCGAATTCCGTTTTTTAATTAAAACAAAACAATTAAAAAATTAACCAAACAAAAAAAATTTGTTTTACTGGCTGCGTTGCTTATTATGTATTAGTTAATATTTATGCATATTTTATTAGTTTATGTAGCTATCAGGCAGACAGCCAGACCCTGGACCCACTGGCATAGCCTCCGTCTGATCATCTCACCCAAAACCAAGACCCAAGAGCCGCCGTGCAATCAAGACGTCGCCGTAAAGCAATACAGCCGCCTCTGCGTTTTGAGAGAAAGAGAGAGGAGCGGAGCTCTCCATCGCAGACTCGCCCCCGTGATGTGACCATCTGAGATTCACCAACCTACGAGCCGCAAAGGCACCGCCGAAGCCCACCCCACCACACCATGGACGCGCCGCCCGTGAAGCTCTCCGAGCTTCTACGACACCCCGATGACCTCGACAAAATACCTGCGATGAAGCTGGAATTCACGCGCAAGAAGAATGCCGTCGACTCTCAGCTACGCGGCGGTCTGCGCGAACAACTGGAAACCACCCAGGCCGGCATGAACGGCCTCACCGACGGCCAGAAGACCGTCCAAGCCATCAAGGAAGAGATGATGAAGATCGACCAGCTGTGCTCCGAATCCCAGAACATGATCAAGGACTTCGCCAGTATCAACCTTGTGTCCCAGGCCCACCGGAACTTTGGCGCCGTCGAGGCCATGGTGGAGAATCTCGAGACTTTCAATACTCGCCTCAATAGGGTGGAGAATATGCTGAAGGAGGATGAGGAGGACAAGGAGCAGATGCCGAACCTGCTGGCCGTCCACTACGAATTGACCCAGCTGCGCAACATCCGAGACGATGCGATGGAACAGATACAACGGGCTGACGACCAAAGTCTTCAGTCTACATTGGAGGACTACTTTGCGCGCTTGGATGACGCCATCTCATGGTTCGATGAGCACGTTGGCCTCATTGCCCTCAATGTTGTCAACCTGGTCGTCGCGGATAATGTTGGGCTGGTCGTGCGTCTTGCCGTCATCGTCGAGGCTGAAGAAAAGAGTGACCAGAGAGTTGAGGCCCTACAAGATGCACTGAAGGATCATAGGGAGATGGCCTTCCGGTTCCAGAGCATCACCGATGGCGCGAGGAAGGTCCGAGGATACAAGAAGAAGTTTTTAGAGGCAATCGCCATCAATGCGAAGAGCCAACTCGCCGAGGTCAGGGGTGAATTCCTCGATGATCCCGAACATTTGGACAAGCACGTCAGGTGGTTTTTCAACGATCTAAATGCCGTTAAGCAAGGCATGGTTCCGCTTATGCCCAAGAAATGGAAGATCCTCAAGACCTTCGGCGACATATATCACCAGTTAATGCATGACTTCCTTACGGAGCTTATCGAGGATCCCGAAGTGACCTCCGGACACACCTTAGAGATCGTGAACTACCCCGAGAAATACTATAAGAAGATGAAGCGGCTCGGTTTTGAGGAAAGTGAGCTCAAGCCTCACGTCATCGACAATCGCGAGCAGGAGCTGGTCAAGGAATTCCGGCAGCTCATCATCAAGTTCCTCGACGAGTGGATCGAGAGAATATTCGCCCAGGAGAGGCGCGACTTCGAGGAGCGCAACGTCGAGGGCTCCAACCTGGACCAGGACGAGTACGGCTATTTCCGGACCAGGCACTTGGTGGACATGTGGCGCATGTTGCGGGAGCAGGTAGATGCGGCAGGCAATTCACAGAGAACAGACGTGGCAGAGGGAGTCATAGATGCCATGTTCCTTCGGTTGCGGAGCCGACAACAGTCACTGCAGAAAATGCTAGAAGAGGAAGGTGATAAGTATGAGTCCGATTCCCTTCCGGAACTGGAGGGTTTCCAGCAATTGCAGGACTGGCTCATTGCTACGGCCAACGACCAAATGGCCTGCATAGATGACAACGAAGAGGAAGGGAAATTGGGATACCTGGCCAGCTTCAAGCAAAAGTACGAGCCCCTCGTCACGCCGCAGTACCTGGAGCGCGCCGAGATGGAGATCGATGCCCTGCGTGATGGCTACGTCGATCTGAGCACATGGTGCCTCAACAAATTCGTCAAGCTGGTGATCGCGGTGGACTTCAGGACGGTGATGCCGACGTTCTTCACGCCGCGGTGGTATGAGATGACAGCGATGCGGCAGATGATCGTGACGTTCGAGGAGTACGTCAACGACTACCAGCAGGTGCTGCACCACTCACTGGTGGAGATATTCACGGAGATCTTCGCCGACGAGCTGCTGGCGCGGTACCTGATGAGCGTGCGCAACAAGGGCGCGAAGCTGCGGCGCGCCGACCCCTTCGCCGACAAGGTCTTCGATGACATCTCGACCGCCTTCGAGTTCTTCAACACCTTGCCCAGCCCGGATTCCATCAAGCAGACCTGGCGCGTCACCGAGTGGTTCCTCAAGCTGCTCCAGGCCCCCAAGGAGGCCCTGCCCGACGTCTTCGCCGGCTTCAAGTCCCTCTACTGGGACCTCCAGATCACCTGGGTCGAGGCCGTCCTCCGCGCCCGCGACGACTTCGAGCGCAGCATGCTCAACGCCGTCAAGGCCCGCGCCGCCCAGATGGACGTCGTCCGCGGGCCCGAGACCATCATGGGCAAGGTCAAGTAAAACATAAAACTAGCACAGCACAGTCGGGCGGATATGAGGAATATGCGATAGTTACTACGCGGGAATGCGGACTATCACGATGAAGATGAGGCCGCTACGAGGCATATTGTTCCCATGCACATCTTCAAGTTAAAGGTAACAGCTACCTGTGATATGACTCAAGGGGTTCAACGGTGTTCATGCCCCGGTCTTCACTTATAGGGTCACCTCAAGCTCGACCGCTTGATTACAGTATGTATATTATACATGTATGTATAAGGGGGAGCGAGTGGTGGCAGTAACCCTAGTCCAACATTATGAGGTACACGATGGCGTTCAGGGGTATCACGATGAATGCATTAATACTATTTCCACTAACTTGTTACGTTGGCCTGAATCACTAGGCTGAATATCGTGACCTACCTATTGTAGATTGGGAGCATGGAAGCCCCGATGTTGCCTCAATTGACTCCGCTATGATGATGTAACTACCAAAATTATAGGATGCCACCCAAGTGGCATGGGGTAAGATGATAGAATGGATGCACGAAATGCGGTATAAGAAAGGAGAAGATTTGAAGGTCACAACGGTCATAGTAAAGCCTGAAAACGGCCTGAAAACGAGCGCTCTGTGCTTTCGGGGTATTCGGGATAGTTCGATAGCGGTATGTGCTCTTGATAGTCGAGGGAAGGCAAAAAGGGGGCGACCCCTGACGATTGATTTACTGGACTACCAAACCACTCGAAGCGAAGGAGGCATGTTCATCTGATTTTCTGTAGAATACCTCGCATTCACAGTCCTGCGGCCGCCTACGGTATGACATGTAAATCATTAAGGATAACCAAGGGGGGTAGGGTCTCGCCAACTCAGTAGGACATCGCATATTCTGGTGTTAGTGAAGAGGGTATTTCATTAGGGGGCGTAGAGGGTCTTCTGGATTACAGACACATTAACACCAGACCTGCCTAGCTTCGTGGGATTCTGAGCAAGTAACTGTTTTAGTTGGCTCGAATAAAGTCATGCCTCTAATGAGAACTATACCTGTGGGGCGATGTGCTTCATCTTCTTTTCTTCCAGTCAACCTTCCAGACCTTTTCAACAGCGGAAGATGTATTCTAGCATTTTATATATGGAAAACATGTCAAACCAGGACCTAGATATTATACCCAGTTGTAACCGAGTCAGTTGAACGTGTCATCATTCGCTGGAATTCTTATGAGATCGAGAGTAATGCCTTCTGGATGGCTTATTGTTCACTTCATACTTCACATAGTTCACAGACCACTGCCCCATGTGTGTATCGTCGAGTTCTTGAGGGGTTTCATTTACCTTGGTCGGTTACCCGACTTGAATCTTTGCAGAATAGGTACAGCTATACTATGTGTGGCTCCCTTATTTCGCGATAATACATAGTTATCCCCGTTCACCTAGTCTCTCCTGCTACCTCTCCATACTAGTACTTGGTAAGAAGGCTACCGTCTACATACTGAACACCAAGTTACACCAACCCAATCACGCTAATCGTGCTGAGATCGAGGGCGCATACGACGACTCCCTCTGTTCAAGCGAAGCAGCTTGCGTAGCGTGGGTCATCAGCAACCCATGCAATTAGCTGATTCGTTGGATCGTTTTTGCTGGACCTGAACGGGTCTGGCATTGCGGCCACTGTTTCTACAACGCACGTGAGAACTCCCCCTTTTTCCTCCTTGTTTTTCTTCTTGCCCTTTTCTGCTCTCCCTCCTTCCCTCTTCTGCAAGGATGGGGGACTGCATAATCACCATTGCTTGTCTCCTGATTCGACGGTTTCTAGGTAGAATGAATGCAACATGATTGCGTACACGCGTTAGGATAACCGCGCCGGCCGTCCTGTCAAGCAACCCCCACTTTCCTCCCGGTTCGCGAAGCACCGGCCCGTTCGCAACGTTATTTCCATGACCTGCTGTTATAGTGAGACAGTGTATACCTATGTAGGTACATGTGCATGTACGGCACGTGTGTGTGCAGGAGCGAAAGGGGGGGATCGACGTTGCGGCCGCGCGGAATATTGCTAGGTCAGTTCATGAAGATGCGTTGTCACTGGCTGTTGGCCGGCTTTGTAGGTCTTTTCAGAGGTAGGAAGAAGGTGCTATTAATGCGTGCGTGCATGCTTGCGTGGACGCGAGCGGATATCGGAAGACTGTTATAGGTATGTACAGATATGCCTTCACTTCCCTACCCCCCGCGACGTGGTACGGGAAGGAAGGTCGTAGTCAAATTTCTGCGGCGGGGTGGGGCCCTAAGACATGGCGGAGCGTATGCAAGTCTATCGTGTTCTCCTGCACGGAAGATGGATCAAACGGGGGAGGATCACCGCGATCAGGAGCGGAAGCTCGAACAAACGGGACCAATTTCGCGGCCCGCCCTTTTCTGGGGCAACGGGGCCTTCTAGAATTAATAGATCGGAGGCTAGAACGACCTCTGACATGTCGCGGTTAAAGAGATAGCTATATGCATAGCTTCGTTTTCAAGCGACGAAGAGTCATCCCCTTGCATTAGAATACTTGCCGAGAAGAGATTCTGGGGAAGGGCCGCGGATTGGAGGGTAATAAACAAGCTCATACGATAAGCATATCCTTTGATACCTCACTGCATTTCGATACGACGCAGTTATCCTTCCCGAAATGGCGGTTGATAGATGTGATGTAACCCTAACCTAATCGGCTAAAACGGGAGATCCGCTTCCCCACAAAGCTTGAATGAGCACGGGACTGCTTGGGATATAGTATTCTGTCGTCCGGGTTGAAGGGGCGCCCCAGGAAATTACGGCTTGAGGCTATATTGCATGGGGACACAAGAAGAAATAAGTGACTGATGAATTGTTCGTTGTCGAGAACTTGATAGGTACTCAGCATTCATAGAAGGCTTGGTCCTACTCCGGGATCCGGCAGGCCGCGGACTATTAGTCAGAACTGCCGTCTCAATAGAGCCTCAACCCTTTTGCTCTTGTACGTAACTCCCATGCCATGGGAGCCAAGGCTAGATCTCAGTTCCAAGAATGCGGAGTAGCCTTGGCCGTGCCGCAAACCTGGGGGAGCCCAAGGGCCCAGGAGCCTAGAATGCTTGATGATTTAGGCGAAAGACACCGCCAAGGGCTGGGCTGGATGGCAGTAGGGGCTGTAGGCGTAGTAGAGCATAAGGGGAGACGTATAAAGGAATCATTCCTAGCTGAGATTACAAGATTGAGTGATTTAGTTGGCAGCTCTCTTCGTGCTTGTCAACCCGGTCGGTCGTTGTCAAAACAAAGGGGGTCAAAATGCTTTCCGCTATCGCTGCTTGGGCTCTTTTGCCCCTATGTGTCATTGCCGGTGTTAGTGGTCCCCGCCAAGGCGCGAATCAGATCACCCTCAACTTCGATAAGAAGTACCAGACTATTGACGGCTTTGGTTTTTCAGAGGCTTTCCAGCGAGCTAACAATATTGTCAATCGTATGTCAGGATATCATGATGGATTTTGATGATGTGCCACGCTGAGAGAACTAGTGTCCGAGCCGAAGCGAACCGAAGTCTTGGATCTGCTTTTCAATACGACATCAGGAGCAGGCTTCACCATCGTGCGGAATGGTATTGGGAGTAGCACGAGCAGCAATAATGATTGGATGAACACGATTCTACCTGTGAGCCCGGGCAAGCCAAGTGATCCTCCAAAGTTGTATGTGAAGATTGCCCCCTTTATTTTAATGTCCTCGCCTGCCCCGGACTTCTTAAACGATGATATAGGGCCACCCTGAAAAATACTAATCTGTTAACAGAGTTAATTCCTATGCGGTTCAGTGACAGTGAAAAGCCCCTTTCAAGCGTCTGAGCGTTGGTCTGGGCCGTAGTGTAAAATGCTAACCAGAATCAGTTACGTATGGGATGGAAAGGACTCTGGGCAGCTATGGGTATCCCAACAGGCGGTCAGTGGTGTCCAAGTTCAATCCCGAGTATTGCTTTCAACGCGTAATAGCTGACGTGGTGCTAAAGGTCAAATATGGCGTCAAAACCTTCTACGGAGATGCTTGGTCGGCTCCGGGTTTCATGAAGACCAACAACAACGACGCGAATGGGGGCGGCCTATGTGGAACGCCAGGAGCTTCTTGTAGCAGCGGCGATTGGCGACAGGCTTACGCTGACTACTTGGTCAAGTATATCCAGCTGTACGCAGAGGAAGGTGTAGATGTGACTCACATCGGCTTTGTCAACGAACCGGATTATAGCACAAGTTACGCATCAATGCAGGTCAACGCAAACCAGGCGGCTGACTTCATCAAAATCCTGCATCCGACCCTGGGAAGGAACAACCTCTCTCATGTTGCGATAACTTGCTGTGAAGCAACCGGGTGGAATACGCAGTCGCAGTACACACAACAGCTGAAGTCTGCAGGGGTTGAGGACATGCTCGGCGTCATCTCAGGTCATACCTATTCGAGTGGTATTGGTGGAGCTCAACCCACAACTCGAAAGGTCTGGGAGACAGAATGCTCGGATCTGTCGGGTGGATGGTCGACGGCATGGTACTCGTATGGAGGGGCAGGTGATGGCTATACCTGGGCCAACAACATATATACTGGCCTGACGACAGGCAACGTGAGCGCCTACCTCTGGGTAAGTATCTCGAGGGCCAGGGACATGGTTCCTGTTACCCATAGCCATAGATCGCACCCTCCGCGCTCACATCTGCCTATCGAGCTCATTCCCAAGGCTTCGTTCAGGTCAATCTGAACCTCGTGGGAATTCCATTTGCTAACTCTGGTTACATAGTGGGTGGGAACGCAGGATCGGGCAACGAACAACAACAACAACGAAAAGCTCATACTAGTCGACGGAGATTCGTATCAAGTATCGAAACGCCTCTGGGCGTACGCCCAGTATAGCCGGACTGTACGGCCAGGGGCCGTCAGAGTGGATGCTACGGGTGGCAATGGCCTTAGAAGCACGGCTTTCGTCAATGCAGACGGAAAGCTAGCAGTCAATGTGATCAACACGGGCGGATCAACAGCTTCCGTCAGCATTGCTGGTACGAATCGGACTTCGGTAGAAGCTTGGGTAACGGACAATACCCATGACATGGACCTCACAGAAGCCTCTATAACAGATGGTACGGTCACCGGCTCGATACCTAGTCGGGCCATGATCAGCTTTGTTGTTTCTTGATGTTTGATATATGGAACTTTGCTGTTGGCTTCAGGGGCAGATGAGTAACCCAAGCTGAAGGTTCGTGAGAGGAATGTTGGACGTACGCGTACGACACCGAGAAACCCGAAAATAGCACCATGCTCTTTAGTTAAAGCTGATCCTGGACAGCTGTATACAATGATCACATTTCGTCGTAGCTATGATTATTGAGCAAATGCATGGGTTATATTTAACCACGAATGTGTGATTTCGATGTCATTGTGGAATCATGAATATGCGCATAGCTCGACAAGCCCGAAACCCGTCGTGACACGCTGGCCCTCGCCGTATTTTGATTGCCGACTGGTCGGTAATGGGGTAATGGCATTGGAGCGGAGTGCCGCTTTTCGTATAGCTTAAAGCACAGCTGACAGGCAGGCAATGAATCAAACGAATTAGAGCCTATGAATACAGCCTTTGATGTAACCTGTCGAGGCACGATATTTTTGAGGGATCATCCGTGTAAGCAGGCGTGCTCTAACTCAATGTCGATTTTCCGATACCTGTCAGTTGTTCATTGTACTCCTGGTACCAGGAGAGAACCCAAGAAGCCATGTCAGTATACCTATGTAGTTGCAGGCTGGAGGTATATATCGCTTCACTCCCATTGTAAGTTGGGCACAGGGGTAATCATGCAGCTTCACCCCGGACGCCAACTGTAGATGCTCGCGATCTCGGCAGTACCTTAATAGTGACAGGGGTATATCGACAAAGAACCTCGTAAAGGTTGGACGCATCGAGCACACCAAACTGAGGTTGCTTTGCATATCGGCACATGCATGCGGAGAGGCAACACACCGGACCGAGGGATCGAGGCTAGGTATGTGTAGGCAAGTGGGAGGTTGTTTGAACATCTGACATGCCGGTACCTGCCACTGTCGTGTAGTCCTTGAAACAGATCATGTAGCTGATACCTGTGTTGGTAGATAGTGTCTTCTTTCCCATGTTTTCCTCCCACTTACCTAGGCCTTCTGCATGTTATCCTGAAGAGCCAATGTGCCAGTTCTTATCCTAATTAGCTAGGATATCAGTCTTACAAATTCAAGGCGGTGAACGGAGCCAAGCCGTACAAAATGGGCTTATGTGAGGTGAAGATGATGTTGAGGTTATCACCAACTGAGAGTCCGAAATGTTCGCTCTGGGGTCCCTTCTAGGAAGACATACACCATTCATCGACATGTGGCTAGGAGGTTAAAGACTTCCGAGGTAGGAGTATGGAGTATCTACATTAGTTGTTGAGGCATGCTGGTATGGGTGTAAGTAGTCGATACAGGATATACCTGGCCGATGCCTACGTGCCTACGTAGGTGCTACTAGGGTCGAGGCACAGAGGAAAGACGTCACCTGAGTGCATCAGCATCTAATCGAGCGGCCAGACCGACGAGCCCTGTCTTGACGAGGGGGTGTTGCCCAAAATTGGAAGGCTACAAGGTTGTTGCAAGGCTTCCTGTTGGTCAAACACCTGAACGGCGTGGTCGTGGCTGTCGTGGAGGAGGACCCTCGTGGAAGGAGAGACGCTCGTGGAGGGGGAGACCCGTGGAGGACCCCTCAGAGCCGACAGCTTGGTGGCATGCCAGCCCGAGGAGCCCCTCCCCTAGGTACTGTATTGTATTGTATGTACATACATACTACATCCCTGGCAGCCTGGCAAGCTTAGGTATTGTACGTACATACTACCCACTCACCCAAGCCCCCAAGCTAAGCCCACCACGCCCTGCCATGCCACATGCCCACTGATGACTAGGCTGTTAATGACCCATGCTCACCATGTTCACCATGCCCTCCATGGCTGCCATGCCGAAGACGGCCCACTTGAGAGTACCCCTCAGACCCCTGTAGCAGACAAATGGTGTCGCATGCCCCTCGCTGACTCGTCGCCCGGCTTTCCTTAGGGTGCTGGCGCGCTTTTTTCTCTCTGGAGTCACCTGTGATTTTAGCTTTTCGTGTCTTGGCTGGCATCAACGTTAAACTGATCCTGGTAAAAATCGGTCCAGCGGCCGTCGTCGCGTATTTGCCCGAGCAGACTGGCAGAACAAACCGCCAGAACCTGGAAGCCTCCAGCTGCAAGAAGTTGGGATTGGGTTAAGATGTCGATTGATTCCTCAATGCAGAATTGTACATACAAGTAGAGATCCCATCAAATCCCATTAATTCCAGCTAATGAGACGGCCTACCCGGATAGTCGGCGCCTACTATGTACATGGAGCCGGCTAGGAGGAGGTAGTGAACTTAACTTTGCCCTATGGACTCGACCACTTAATGATCTTCTTCCTCTTTTCTTCTTTTCTTCCTGTCGCTCATAGACATGCATTGCTCAACGTCCATTATACGCTTTTTTCTCACTGACGATTTTCTGTAGACGGCCATTTTTCCTTGGCGGGGGGGAAATCAACACATCCATCAGAATCACCACCACCCGCACCACCATCCTTACCGCCGATCAGGAACCGACCTTCTTGCCTTACCCATTTCCCATTGACCACCAGCATCACTACCACGCGCGCTCTTGGCCGTCCTTTTCGCTCGATAAGTCACCGCCAAGAAACGAACAGAGAACGGGGAAGGTGCTTAAACGGTCGGGCGGGCGCTGAGCAAATCACATCTCGGCCCTGCAGAGAGCCGCCAGCTTCAGCTCGAGTTGATCACCAACTATATGACCATTGCGTAACCTGAAGATCCAATGGGAGCCTTATAGCTAGCACAGACCCGAGGGAATTGAAGTAGGACGCCAGACATGGAAAGCAATGGCAACCGCCGCGCCAAGGACGAGAGGTCCGAAGACTCGGCGAAGTCCCAGGACGAGCACCCAACCAGCACTACTGCCGCTCCTACGGCGACTACCACTACCACCGCCAACAATGCCAACACTCCCGAGGCGCATCAGAAGAGCCCCAGGAAGAGGCGCAAGGTGAATCACGGTATGCTGTGCTCATTTGCTAGTACCTGGTCAAGAAAATCTCCTAACCAAACCATCCGCTACCTCTCCCCTTGGCTTTCCCACAATCCTGGCCGCCACCTGCACGTACCTACATATAGTTTCCTGTACCTTATGTCGTATTCACGAGCTAATTTTGGTGTTTGCGCGCGTTCCTACAGCTTGCGTATATTGTCGTCGATCTGTAAGTCTTCAATTATCGCCATATCTGTTATCTATTGGCTCCTAGCCTGCACGGATCTGCATGTGCGTGCGCGCAAAAGCAGACATCAGAGAAAAAGGAACATCGCGCTGCCCCGTTGTACCTCACCGGTGCGGGATGCTTCGTTTCCCTCGTAATAGCTTTCACTTGCTCTCGGACCTTGCTCCTACGTTGTGTCTTGTGTATATGGCGTCGCCTTGGATATTTGGCTAATACCCGCTGCCCCCGGGCTTTCAGCATATGACATGCGATCTCGTATGTAAGATCTTCTGCTCACGTCCCTGTGTTCGGGGTCTCTCACCCCCCCAAGCTGCATAGACGGCGGCTTTGTCCTGCCTTAGTATTTGACTTAAAACCAACCACCTTGAATAGGAAAGACCGTGTACGAGATGTATCAAACGTAATATCGGCCACCTCTGCCATGATGAGCCTCGAGACCCGGAGGCAAAGAAGCCCAAAGGCGGGTACGACGAATCAGAAATTCGCCCAGAACTCCATGCGCGTAATTCGATGGACCAGACTGCTGCAATGGCACCACCACCACCACTTGACAGTACTGGACGCCCTGCCCAGAGCAACAAGCAGGGCTTTGGGGCGGGAGGCGCGCTGGGCCAGGCACGACCCCTACAGCTTGTGTCACCAAGTCAAGTTTCCGGGATGCAGACCAGTAGCTCTGGTACTAACAATGTACACCAATGTAGGTGGTCCTATAAGACCCTTACTTGCGAGCGTGGGTGCCGCGCAAGAATGCTGAGCTGATCTCATAATGAAAGTTGCCGGGTTTTCTGATGCATGGTTGACCGCCCAGAATCAATTTCATGACATGCACAGCTACAATCCCCAGTACATGCTGGCTCCGGAAGTCCACAACGAATTCAACCTGCTCAATGACTTCTTGAACACCAGTCTCATCGATGATGGCGTGAACCTTCAGGACGAGCAGAACCTGCTCTTCCAGAGCAACCAGCCGGAGACGAGCAGCTTCTTTGGAGGCACTAGCGATCGCAATGGCAACGGCAATAAGGCGCACCATGCTGTGCCTACGAACCCGGTTCAGCCCAACTCTATGCTTCCGCCAAATGCCCAGCAGGCTGGCTCGGTTCCCCAAACTGTCACTGTCAAGCCTACGGATAAGACTCGAGACTTCTACCTCCAGGCAGCCGATCCATCGGGCAACGATACACCGGAAGAACGCATGCAGCGCGTACTCAGGGCCAAATATGAGGCCGGTATGCTGAAGCCTTTCAACTACATCAAGGGCTATGCGCGTCTGGGCACGTATATGGATGGGCACATAGCTGCCGCGTCGAAACAGAAAATACTGCGAACGTTGGATCGTTTTCGGCCAAAGTTCCGCGAAAAGATGCAGGGTCTCACTGATATGGAGCTTGTCCTCGTGGAAATGTGGTTCGAGAAGACCCTCACAGAGTATGACAGAGTGTTCGCCGCCATGGCTATCCCTGCTTGCTGTTGGAGGAGGACGGGAGAACTCGTCAAGGGAAATAAGGAGATGGCGGAACTGATCCACGTTCCAGTCGAAAGACTGCGAGATGTAAGTCCGTGTCAATTCCATGTTTGTCGACTGATATTGACAAGCTGCGGCCAGGGCAAGATAGCTTTGCACGAAATCCTCACAGAAGAGTCGCTCGTCCGGTATTGGGAAGAGTTCGGCACGATCGCGTTCGACCCTGCTCACGATACGCTCCTTACGGCATGTACTCTGAAGAACCCAGATGACCGTTCAAACGACCCTATAGTAAACTGTTGCTTTTCATTCATGATACGCAGAGATAACTACAAGATGTAAGCATTCCCCAACGTACTAACCCCCCCCCCCCACACACACACACATAATCGGTATAATCAGAACACTGACTCGGTCGCTATACATCACAGACCCAGCCTCATTGTCGGTAACTTCCTTCCTCATGATCCCCCGCACTAAACGGAGTCTTTGCCTTGCATTTGAATTTCACGCAAACATACACGGGGCATACCAGGGTATACATTGAGGCGTACGGGGGGGAAATGCATTTTTGAATGTGCCATTCATGTATCTTTTTCTGTCCGCTGTCGTATCATACTTACCAGGAACGTTTGTGTACCTACCTACACCTGCCTGCTCATCTAGGATGGGAACTTCTAGAGTGGTGGATCTTGGTTCATACCTCTTCAAGTCGATATCATCTCCGTTAAGATATCTCTCATATACCTGGTGTCCATAGACAATAGACTTTGCACATTTTCATACACATATACCCATTGCATCCATATGTGAGTTGTCTTATATACCAGGTACTTAGGTAGGTCGTAGGTACGTCATGACGGCACCCAAATACCTATACATGTACATGTAGGTTGGCAAGGTTCAAGGTTATATGCAGGTGTCGGGTGTCTTGAGTTGGAGAACTTGATCAGCCAGGTAGGTACTACCTGTACCAAGTAGATCACAGTGCTCTTGGCGATGCATGGAAAGGGAGGAAGGGGCGCCAAAGAGACACCCGCGCCTTCTTCAACAGCTATACTTGACGACCCACTGACTGTAGGACAGCAGAGTGGATTTCAGGCAGAAAGGTCGGCCACTCAAGAACCAGCCGTCCATCTATACAAGCGACCTGGAGTCTAGATTACCTACACACCAAACGGCCTAGGCTAGAGATGTTTCAAGATTACCACTGAGGGTACCACAGATCCAAGAAGCAAGAGTTAGATACGACTATCATCATTGCCAGTGCCTCCTCATTAATCGACGTATATGAAGCGCGATATTGAATACCTGGCAGGGTCTTGAGCGTCTGGATCCTGAGCTCAACAAGACAATGGCACCCCCGGCCAGTTCACCCCGTCCTACCAAGGATGAGAAGCGCAGCACAGCAATCATATGTTCGTCTCCAAGACTCTATTCCAGTTTTATACTAGCTATGGATGTTAACCGTTACCCACAGCATTCTGCAAAGAACTTCAGAAGCAGCTACCTACTGTCACGACCCAACTAGACGTAAAGAATCTCATGCATGAGTTAGAGAATCAAATACGTGCCGTTAAGCCGTATTCACTCCAGAACCCAAGCTCAAAGCGGCGCAATCAACTAGACACTATAGCCACGAGTCTTTGGAATCTTTGCACACAACTGACGCGACAGACCGCGGACGACTCCCTCCCTGCGACACACCCTAGGCTACTCGTCCTCGCCCGCACATTTTCCTTCTTCGTTATAGCCTTAGCCCGGGGAAGTGACCGGAGTACACCAGGCGACCTAACGCGTCTTGCGAAGTTAGCAATAAAGTCAGGAAAATACTGTATCGGCAAGTTGATCACGGAACCTTGTGAAACTCGCCACAGCTACTGATGCTTGAGCAGAAGTTGGGGAACTTGAATTCGCTCTTCAGCTGCTGCAGAAAGCCGCCGAATATAACAGTCATCTGCAGAAACCTTCACAGCCATTACACGAAGAGGAGCTGCAGGCGTGCAAGTCCCTCGAAGCCGAGTATTTGATTCTTCGCATAGTGTTGGTGGGTAATCGTGTAAGCCTGAACCTATTACTACACTATATGCTGACCTACCGCAAGGCTTGGAAAGAAGACCGTCTCGACATTGGTGAGAGTTTGTACAAGAAAACCGAAACACTTCTACCCTTGATCAATACCCCGTTAGTAGAGTCATTCGCCGACGCACTGTTTGAGATTGGTAAAGGCCTGGCATCCAAGAGTGATTTCCTCTTGGCAGCTAAGTGGCTCGAGAGATCCTATGAAGTCATCAATACCCAGGAACTAGAGCAACTATCAAGACAAGCCGTCGAACTTCGACTGGCGATCTTACAAGCCCTGGTGAATGCCCACCTCAACGGTGGAACAGACGATGACTTCAAGAAGGCCGAAAATTATGTTGCCTATATGGAGTCCGATATGGGAGACAAGTTCACAGTCCTCTTACTCCGTTTGGAGATGCTTCTCAAAACACCTGCCGAAGTTTTCGATGGCAATGCCTTCGCCAGTATTCTCCGACGTCTGATTAGAGTTACGGAAGTTTCTGACACGACACTCAAAATCATACTTCACCATATCTATACACTCAACGACAAGAGCCCTACCTTGGCTAGCGAAGTTCTTGATTACTTCTTTGGTGATCGAGTTCTACCTTCCCAACATGAAGAGTGGATTGAAAAGGCGACCGTTTTCCGCACACAAGTAGCTGTTACTGGCCGGGATACTGTTGCACCTATTGAAAGCTTGATGGTGGTTTTCGATGCCGTAGAAAATAACGGCCATCACTCACTAGGGGTACCAGCCACCTTCTCCATTCATATGGTTCGTTACCGAACCACCGTCGAGACGAGCCTTGTCTTTGAATTAACATTTCATTAGCTTATCTGGAAGAAAATCGACTCCAACTACGCGCAAAGACAGTTCGATCTGGCGGAGAAATGGTGTCATGTTGCCGCGCACCAAGTCTTACAGCAGATTGGCCCTTTGAACAGAGCCAAGATCACAAGGCAGGTACACCACTGTTTTCTTCTCTACGCTGGGCTGACTTCAATAGGAAATTATTGCTATGCTTACTTGAGCAGAATAAACTCGATGATGCTGCAGAAACATTCCACTCCATGGATGAATCAACTCGGGAAGAACCGATGACATTATACCTAGGCTTTAAACTAAGCTTAAGAATGGGGGACCACCAGCTTGCTTCGCAATGTCTTGAAAGCCTCAGCGAGCAAACGCCAAAGGACCCACGGTATCTGTTTGCCTGCACTGTAGATGCTCGAAGTGCAGCCGATAAAATCCTATCAATAAAAAGTCTAGAGCACTTAGCCACGAGGCACGAGTTGAGTCTTTCCAGTCCCGTTCACATTCCAGCGTTATTTCGCAGCATTATACGTCTCCAGAAACACGCCCTAAGTGACCAGGAATGTGCGGATTCTCTATGCCATACCTTTGAGAAAGGCAAGAATGAGCTCTATCACTCATAGTTACTTTGGATTTCACTAACATCTATCAGTTACGACGCTGATTTGTGACGATACGAAAGATGCAGCGGAAAAGAAGACCTTCACTGTAGAGGAACTTGACTGGTTCTGTAAGAACTCTTACAACATTGGCCTTGAGAACATAGCCTGTTGGACCCCTCAGCACCTTGTGCGCTTTTTCCGATGCTGTCTTGCCATCATTTCTCAATACCCTGGAGATGTGGGTGAGCAGGTGTTTGGGGATTTAGCTCTGCGTGCAATGTTCTGCA
This sequence comes from Diatrype stigma, assembly GCA_022225965.2. Classification (NCBI taxonomy): domain Eukaryota; kingdom Fungi; phylum Ascomycota; class Sordariomycetes; order Xylariales; family Diatrypaceae; genus Diatrype; species Diatrype stigma. Next base: position 3,426 of record JAKJXP020000128.1, on the reverse strand, counting down.
ACTATATGACTGCATCCGCGCTTCTCGCCATAGCGCGCTCTGAGGATAATGTCGAAATGCAGCTTCAAGGTTACCTCGAAATGCGCAAACATATCAAGGATTTCGTCGTTGGGTTTGAGGAGCGCTTAGACACACTGGACGAGCCGTCCAAAAATGACATTCGCGCCAAGCTTGCGACGCTACTAGTATTCGACTTCGAAGGTGCTGTTAAACTCAAGGCATGGAATGACCTGGGAGAAACGTTCCGTCGGATCAGTGTTTGCCAAGATTCCTCCGCCTTAAAGGCAATAGCTGACTGTATATTACGGGCTCAGGATGCCCCGTCCCATGGTGTGTATTTGTAATCCTTGTTGGACAAGCACCTATTCTAACTTCAAGGCAACAGTCGTCTATTCAACACTACACATCATTGTCAAAGAACTATGGGCTCTTGATAAGATCAATCTTCAAGTGGTTGCGAAGTACATGCGATGTATGCTGCAGGCGATGCTTCCTGGGCCACCAGAGCAATCTCTACTCGTGATGGAGGAAATCTGCGAGGCTGTCAAGAAGGAATCATCCAATGTAAGTAAAGCAGTGACAGCCAGGCAAAACTAGTTGTAACAAGTTAATTGACGGATTTTCTAGGTTGAGGGAAGCTTCCCAGCTCTTGAGCTCGAGTGGTTCATCACGACGGCATTCAATCATAGTATCGACCTCTATGGTAGTGACGAGACCGACTTGTCTCAGAAATGGATCGGACATGCATTCACATTGGCACATCATCACCAGGATGGCGGTGATCTCGAGAAATTGCTCCAGGAGCGATATACCAAGTTGAAGTGGGACGCTTAAGACTTCTGACTATCCGGAATTGCTATTATGGTCAAGGCTTAATGTTGGCTGCAAGAATGGAAACTGCACTGCAACTCAAGGATATATAGACTAGGGGCTATGAAGAGGGGCTAATAGGGGCTATCACGTGATATCGAAATAATACTCAGGTAGTCCTTAGGGTTTTGATCAGTGAGCTGTTCATAGGTACCCGACTAGAAAGGGGGAGAGGCGTCCCTCATCACGCGACACACATCGTTATCCTAGCCCTCAAAGCCTTCCATTATAATCTGACATGACCGTGCATAAGCGATTGCGATCAGTAAAGACGCCTTTAGATCAGGTAGTCAGAACGGCCCCACGGTCATCCGTGAGCCGTTTCACGATAACTGTAATCATAGAACCTTAACTTCCCCCATATCAGCTCTTTCGTCTTGAGCGTGGCATGAAAGACATCGGTATAAAGTTAATAACCTCAACTAGATCGACCTTGGAAAGCTTCACCTAGGTTCTTGATTTCATATGATTCTATCATGGTAACATCCGGGTACCTGCAGGGCTCTACAGCCCGGGCTCCCAGGAAGACACAGCTTCTCACATATCTTGACGTCCGGATCGATAAAATCAAGAATGGCGATAAAATATTTATCTTGAATTTATCTTGTTATCATATCTTCTGTCTTTCGCTTCGTCGGATCTCCGTTAGTTCGTTTATGGGCGAACAATTTCGCAGATGTCCGTCCACCAACAACTCACTTTGCATCACCATCATTACTCACCCCCCCCCCTCCCCCTTCACAATCCTACATAATTTCCGATGGCCAATGGCCCATGGTAATGTAATACCCAATGTCTCGTACAACAAATACCAACTCGTCCATGTCTAGTACCGCCATCATCGTTGGCGCCCTGGTGTTCCTCGCCACGCTGGCCACCTGCCTGCCAATGACGCCGGGGCAAGATAAGGGGGCCGGACAGCAGAGGATACTTAATCACAACTCCGCCGTTGAGATTGGCAGCGACGACAGCGGCATGAAGGGGTTATCTGGCACGGAGCTGACATCAATCTGGCCAGGGGGCGTAAGTCTCTGTATCCTGCAATTGACTCATCACAGACAAGTTTTGCGTTATCACTTCCCCTCTGAACCCCTGATTGTTCCTTCCTCCAACTTTAACATTTATTTCCGGGCTGATACTGGCAGTGGAAATCCAGGATAGGCTCTCATGACACATCAACGTGTTGCAAGTTAGATAGGTGGCACTATTACAATTGATCTCGGAAATGCACGAATAAACATTCATTCTATTATCCAGGACACCCTGGTAGTGGTCTTGCAACGTGTAACTTATCATCCCTGAAATCATGTAGCGACTCCGGTTGAGAATATCTTGGCATGCCCTCGACTCCCTAACCCCTATTGCTATGTACCCACTTTTCATAGCACTATGCTTGTGTCTCAGAAACCCCTTTTCTTAGCAGTCATGACGTCTTCGATACCAGCCAGACTAATATATGTCAATGCAATACTGACCGACAAAGAATGGATATATGACTCGCAATATAGTAATGCTTTTCACTTCCCTGATAATAGCAACCTATGTTTGTGATGAGAAACTCGGTCAATACGCAAGGTTTCCAAGTTTAATCTCTTACGTAGATAGTCAAGATGGTGAAAGACAAGCAGACGGTTATAAAGTAAGTCCAAAGCCAGACAAATGATCCGATGATGCATCATGAAACGAAATAACGAACCGGCATCCACATTTGATTCTACACACCCCATTGCCTGATACCAGTTGCGTCTTACTAGGGAATTCAACGACCTTGTCAACATGTCCGCCTCGGATCTCGAGGAGTGGCTGAAGGGCGAATCCTCTGAGAGCGCGGGCTGGGGCAAGTCGGACGGCTCGGGGGAGACGATCGGACACGAGAGGTGAGTCAGTTGTGCATCACCCACCCCACTCGATATATCACCCGTCATTCAATCATTCATTCATCCTTGCATTGATCCATGCATCGGAATACCCTCATGTCCCATTCCCGCTTAATATCACTATCCATACCATCTCACCGATCCACCATCGGCCTCTAGTTTATGAATCTATCTGTCTGACTGCAAGCATGGGGGGCGGCCGGGGACCGGCTGCTGTGAGAGAGATGTCATGGAAAACAGCGGTCGCAAGATCATAGAGATCCTCAAGAAGAACCCGGAAAAGGACCCGGACGCGTACGACGACGGCGACGTCGACCACATGCGCCGCGTCGTCGCGTACTGCAAGCGCCACCTCGCGCAGGAGAGCGCCGCCTCGCAGGACCCGGACAGCAGGAGCGCCCGGAGCCTCAAGAACTGGGGCCACGATCCTTCGCGCTGAGGTTCCCCTTGCGCGAGTGATAGGGTTTGGGATTCGGGATTTTGGGGGGGGGGTTCTTGTTGATGGTTAGTCCGTGAACAGCAGAAAGGGGGGAAGGGCACAAGGTCGGGTATAAAGTTGCTATCTAACCGGTGGAGACTGACCTCTTTTCAACCTTCTTCTTAATTAATTACAACCTCAGGGAGTCGCCGGGTGGGAGGGGGGGGGGGGGGGGGGGGGGCAACCCCAAAAACGGACCAC